>JBBPDC010152311.1:0-20768 GCA_037974485.1 Hemigrammopetersius urotaenia | reverse complement strand
GATGGGGGCTCGAAAATTTACTACCTCATCAGATGACGTTTACTACTTTTTACTACTTTTTACAGGCCTTAATTTGGTCCAGTTTAATTTATTACCTTTTACTACCTTTTACAACCCCGCGGCAACCCTGTGGTAAAATTGTGGAGAATCTGAACTGAATCACCTTTCCTTTGCCTCACAACACCCTGCATGTATCCCTCCACCATGAATGGGTTTAGTTTTACAACCAAAGGCTTCTCTGATAGAACGTCTCAGGCGTCAAGTGGCACAACACCAACAGGAACACAGAATAACTTGTGAGGGAGCTTTTCGGGTTCCATTCACCACCACTGTGAACAGTCCTGACTGTGGGTTTCTCCAGAACCGATGCTCCGCTTTAACGTGTGCTTATTATAAGCTGGAGTCATTCCAGTAAACCCTTTAAAGTAAATGTTTAATATGAAAATCAGCTGCATCATTGAATCAGTTTATAAACAGTAAACAAATAATTAAAATCTGCTAAACATCTCAAAGACATTCAACAGTAGGAAAACTCTGAGTCTTCATCCGAAAGGTACCAGCAGCAGAAACTCTAACATCTGCTGCAGGAATTTCACTTCTAGAAGTTCTAGAAGAGCCTGGTGTGACCACCGTCCACCGTGGCTGGAGTCATTTATACCAGTCTACCTTCTATCCTTGGGCTTTATGGGCAGGAGTGGAAGTGTTGGGGTCCATATGGGCCCGGTCAGTATCCGGCAGGATGTCCCATCTTGCGAGCGTCGGACACGGCATCAATGCAGTCCTCGTCCTGCTTTGAGACGGCATTGATCACGTTATAGAAGAAATTCTGCTCCCCCACCGTGTGTCCAAGTCCTCTGAGGGCCTCGTTGACATCCTACGAAAAGTACAGAGAATTTACATTTACATTTAAGGCATTTAGCAGATGTTTTTGTCCAAAGCAACTTTCATTTCCTAACTACAGGGAGCATTTTCTCTCTGGAGCAACTTGGGGTTAAGGGTCTTGCTCAGGAACCCAGTGGTGGTTTAAATACATGACCTCTTGGTCCAGAGCCCAGTATCCTACCCACTAGGCCACCGCCACCCTACATACACTACTAGTCAAAAGTTTCTGCACTCCACAGGTTTGTCTTATAAACTACAGTCTTATATAGTGTTTAGTCTTATAAACTACAGATTTTAAATTCTTGAAAAACATCAAAAAGCTAAAAAGTGATCAACTATTAATTAAAAAAAAAGTCAAATAAAATATGTTTCCTACATACGATGAAAGAATCTGTAACAGTGCAGGTCGGCCATCCATTAACTGGTTGTGTGGTGATGCAGAGCCAAATTCTAGACTGTCCTTTAACTTTAAAAGCTGTTTCATCACTTAATAGCTCTTTAACATCCAACACTTGTAACACATTATAATTATATAAGGTAGCTTTTTTGTACGTCAGTAGTGATGAATAAAAAAAATGACATTTTCCGGTTAGTGAAGGAACTCAAATGGTGAACATACAGTAACTGCATTTGTTAGCAAAAAATACTGAGTGCATTTTTACTAAAACAAAATTAAAATAAATATATATGTTATTTTAACTGAGAGTTTTAGCAGAACTGAAAAAAATCTCTTTTTTTATTACGTTCCCAAATACCTGGAGCTGTGATTGGTCAACCTGTCAGAAACACTGATTGTTCAGATGCTCATTTACATATTGCAGCCTATTGTGATATCAATGTTGCAGAGACCGATAACAATTAACAGTATATTGTGCAGCCCTGGTTGTCATCACTTTGGAGACAGTTTCATTAGGTACTCGCCACTAGGTATGTTTTAGAGCAGTGGTCCCCAACCTTTATTTCGTCACGGACCGGTTTAATATCAAAAACTATTTTCACGGCCCGGCCTTTAAGGAGTGGCAGATAAATATACGTATATTATACAAATAAATGATACGCATAAAAATGGGAATATTTTAAAAATGTAATAATAGGGTATCTTTAAAATATAATAGTAAACGTAAATTTTTTGTGTCCAATGTGTACTCGCAGCTTTATTAACAGCATTTTCATAACATCGAGCTGACAACATAACACAGGTAACATCCACAGGTTTTCTTTCTTTTTCTGTGCAGCCCACGGACTGATACCACATGACCCACGGCCCGGAGGTTGGGGGCCACTGTTTTAGAGTTCAGGCCTTGTGGTTATTATACCTTGTCGAAGTTCTTCTCAAACTTGAGCACATTTTTTCCGTCCACGAATACAACAGGTGCATCGATGGAATCCTCCAGACTCTTCCCAAACCACATGTAGTTCATGAGCGTCTGAGAAAAAGAAAGAGAAAAGAAACAAATCCTGAAACAAAAGCACAATCTTCAATCTACATGCTGTGTTCATACTGGATTATAATCCCTTCACTATTACTACTGTAAAAACAACACAATGGAAATGAATACTGGATTAAAATCACTCAATTGTTACTGTAAAAACTACACACTAATCACTCCATAGTTAGCACTATACCAGACTATAGAACTGGTTCTGCTCCAGACTCACCAAGGCCATCCCAGTAGTGATCATGTTGCCACCTGAACCTCCGATTATAACAGTCTGTTTCTCAGCTTTAGACTGAAGAATAACAGGAGCCATGGAGGAGGGAGGCTGTTCACCTGTGCAAGTACACACACACACACACACACACGCAACCACATGCACCCACCCACATTACATAAAGACAGACAATGTCATTTGTTGACACACATCTTGGTGTTAATAGTTCTTAGTGTTTGTATTGTTCTCTCTTTTGGAGTTCCATCTGGTGTTGGTAATAAAACTCATGAATAAGGTTCTTAATAAGACATGGCTGTGTCTGCTCACCTGGGTGAAGCTGGTCTGCTTTTCCGCAGAAGTCTGCGAGCTGGTTGTTAAGGATGATGCCTGTTTTGGGGGAGTAAATTCTGGATCCAAACCTGGGGGGTAGAAGTGGGGTGGGGGTAGTACATGTTAACAGCACAGTGACCTTTTATCTCCACACCCACCTGGACATCTCAGTTTTAATAATCAGATCCACACAAACAGCCCCCATCCCTCTAAAGTCACAGGTTTTCAAACTGGGTTCCATCCCTCCGCTTTCAAAGTCATGAATAAACGTAAAAACACAAGAAGTAACACCACCCCTCTTAAGTCCATGGTAACACTACAGTCATTTCCATGGTAACAAAACACCCACCTCCATCATTACACTGCACTCATTTCCATGGTTTCGCTACACCTATTTCCATGGTTATGCTGGACCCATTTCCATGGTTCTGCTACACCAACTTCCATGGTTCTTCTACACCCATTTACAGAGTTGCGCTACATCAGTTTTTTTATAGTTATACTACACCCATTTCTCTGTTACCACTACAGCCATTTCCATGGTCATGGTGAAGAAGAAGAGAAGAAGAAGATTTTTTATATGTCACATGCATAGTCATACAAGTACACACTTGTACAAACAGTGAAATCCTTTCTCTGTAAGGGCCTTTTTTCATAGTTTCATTTCCTCCAGCTGCCGGAGGACAGAGGGTTTGCTCACATGTGGTTGATGGTGCTGGTGACGGACACCGCCATGCCGTGCTCGTCCAGCACGGACAGGTGTGTGGTGCCCGGTGTGTCCGGAGTCGGCGTGAAGTTGTAGTACTGAGCATCGTGGGTAAGGCCATCTGTGATCTTCTGTCTGATGTGGTCGGCAAACTCTTCGGCTTTCATTTTAACTGCCAACTATTCAACATACACGCGCGCACACACACACACAAAAACACACGCGCACACACACACACACACACACACACACACACACACACACACACACACACACACACACACACAAACATTATCATGATGTCCACAAGTGCAGCTAGATCCACAAATATGACATGGTGCCCTTCTCAGAAGTGAAGAAAGGTAGGTATCTATCAGTATAACTGTCTTCTCTCTCTCAGAGTGCATAGGGTGATCCTCTCCCTGCCCCCATCACTCAGTATTTGGGGAGACTGAATTAACAATGATGTTCTGCAGCAGTTTGCCTGGTTGTGCATGATTTTAGAGCATCATTAGCGTGTTGGGAAGGTCTCCCGGTGTAATGTGCGATAATGAGTGCCCACTTCTGCTCCAGGTAGCATGGCTGGAACCAGCAGAGATAAAATGATTAAATAGCTGAGGATTTGAGAGGGGTCGGGGTGGAGCACCACTGCGATCCTGCTGTCTCTGTCCTTAACCCTTGCCGTTATCACTGGTGGTGCGCAGGCGCGGAGCCTGCAGCAGCATGTTCACGACTGCTCCGTGTAACGTCTTCGTGTTTTGTGTGTTTTTATAGTCTGTGCTTCGTTAACTTTCTTTTAACGTGTAGAACTAACACATACAAGCTGTGCCCTCCATAACTATGTGGTTGGTGAGAGTTATTTTGACTTTGAACAATTTCCTCCGGGATAAATTCTGATTCTGATTGTGATTCTGATAAACACATGCAACATTTTTTTATGATTTTCATCTGACTAGAGGTAGTGGAGAAACTGTTAAAGTGCAAACACTCTAACACTCAAACATCCACTCTAGGCTACTTCAGTGGCGCAAAAATACTATTTCGTGCTTGTAAAACTGTCTTATTTTTGGCATAGTGAGTAAATTAAATGAAAGAAATAGGAACAAAACAAAGCTGCCAACGCAAAGGAGTTCCAACCACTCAGTATTCAGCACCACCAGTATACTGATCACCGCCTGATCACCTGGAATCATCTGCACCTGTTTCTTCACTGGTTCAGGCCTTCAGTTAGATGTGCTTTGTTCTGCTTGAATGATTCATAGGTAGGTCACTGTCTTGACAAACAAAAAGCATTTCTCTAAAACTGGTTCAAAAACTGGCCTGAAAATGAAAGTCTTTGAAAGTCCTTCAGGAAGCCTGGAGAACTGTCCCTACATTAAAGATACAAGAAATCTCTGTAAGAGGAAGTTGTTCTTTGAGAGTTTGACCCTGGGTCAAACTGCATTGATAAGCTCTTCTCTAGAGACACTTTCCATAATTTAAAAATAAACACATCCGCATATTGTTTTGCTTTTAAACAAATCAAGCCAGCAGGTCGTACCTCGTTGGAGCCAAACTTGGGATCCCTGATGTACTTCTTTAGGCTGTTAGCAAACTTGCAGGCCTCCACATAGCGATGGTACGTCAGTATACGCTGTTCTTTCTTCTCTAGAGACGCTGGCTTTGGGTCATAACCTGGAGAACATGAAATCATCACTGTGAGACTGATTTAGGAGGAAAAGAATGGTAATCTGCTAAAATCAGGGCAGTCAGGCCTGCAATAAACTAGTGGAAAAACTGATGATCAGTCTTATAAATAATTCATCGTCTTATTTGGAGTTTTTGAAGTCTGACTGTTTATGAGAAATAAGGAGCAAAAGTCTATCTATCAAGACTGAAGTTCTGCTTTTATCATCAGCTTCTCAGTTTCTTCGCTTTGACGACCTTATGTGAGAGAAAAGAAAGAGCATTTTAAGATCTTAAATTGGGAGCGGGCTGAGATTAGAGGCTTTTTTTCAGCAGCGGAGCCTAAAACGTTTTTGAAAAATTGGTCAAAATCTCAAATAGATGTTAAACTGAGCTCAGATATGTCTAGGAGAAACAAGCTGGAAGAGTTTTTATTAATGCTGGGCAATGATTCAGATTTTTCATCGCATGGTTTTCTGCAATTAATTGTGATTAATTCATTTATTGCGATTCATTGCGATGTTATATGCAAAACTAAATAATTCATTCAAAAGTAGCGTATTTTGCACTCTTCTTTTTAAAGTATATAATAATTAAATGATAATTAATAGTCACCCATTTTATCTTCCTCGGAATTCAATGCGGTCATAGTCTGTTCTGTTTACATTCTCGCACATTCAATTATTAATTATCTTCTGAACCTCAAACAGCACATCACCTGCCCCACTAGGGGAACAGGACACTGGACCACTGTTACACTCCGTTTAAGGACTGTTATACATCTCAGTCTCTGCCGGCATATGGGAAATCGAACCATGCCGCCATTTTTCTTATTCCTGTTTACAAACAAAAGCTAAAACAGGATTGCACCAGTCACGAGGGAAGTCACATGCTGGATGGACCAATCCGTGGCTGAAACTGCAGGGAATGCTTGAAGACTCAGACTGGGACATGTGTGTGGGGACGGTACCTTGCTCAGGGTGCCTCAGCTGTGCCTAGCGGGCTTGAGAATCGAACCCGGATTTTCTGATCGCAGGGCGAAAGTCCTAACCACTAGGCTACCAGCTGCCCCCTTTTTTTTTCTTTTTTAAGTGAACAACCATCCTCTTCAACGGTGAGAGCTGATACTTCACTGGCTGATGAGCTGAACACATTTTATGCTCGCTTCGATGCTGCAGCCAACAACGCCTCTTTAAACAGCAATGGAATTATTTATGCGCACACGGAGAGAGGGAAATCATTACAGAGCACACGGTGAGGAAAGCCTTCAGGAAAGTGAACACCAGAAACGCAGCAGGTCCAGATGCCATCACAGGTCGGGTCCTGAGAGCCTGCGCTCACCAGCTAGAACCAGTGTTCACTGAGATCTTCAACCTGTCCCTGGCTCAGGCAGTAGTTCTTTGAGCAACTGGTCAGAGACTTCATCCCATCTTCTAATCGTTCCACTGACAATGCCATCTCCCATCTGCTGCACACAACCCTATGTCACCTGGCAGGGGGAATTATGTTAGGATGCTGTTTGTGGAATACAGTTCAGCATTTAACACCATAATCCCCTCAAAGCTTTTCATTAAGTTGAAAGATCTGGGACTCTGGGACTTTGTCAGTGGGTCATTAACTTTCTAACAGACAGGCCATAGCCAGTGAGGATGGGAAAACATGTCTCTCCCACTATTTGTCTCTGCACCTGAGCTCCACAGGGCTGTGTTTTAGGCCCCCTGCTGTACTTGCTGTACACATTTGACTGTATAGCCACTTCAGATTCCACCTCCATCATCAAGTTTGGGGACGACTCTGTTGTGGTGGGCCTGATCTCTGACAACACAGAGAAGGCTTTCCTGAAGGAGATTAGGAACCTGGAGAACTGGTGCCAGGAGAACAACCTCCTCCTGAATGTCAGCAAGACTAAGGAGCTGATCATGGACTTCAGCACAAGGCAGGTGAGGAACTACCAGCCCCTCTACATCGGCAGGATGACAGTGGAAGGAATGGAGAGTTTCCGGTATCTGGGTGTTCACATCACTCATCACTCATGGATCTGCTATACCAATGCTCTGGTGAAGAAAGGCCGTCAGCGTTTTTCTTCCTGAGACGTCTCAGGGACTTTCACCTGCCTCAGAGGGTCCTTAAGAACTTTTACACCTGCACCTTCGAGAGGATCCGGATGGGAAACATCTGCCCCTGGTTTGGGAACAGCACCAAGCAGGACAGACGAGCTCTTCAAGGAGTGGTCCCCCCTTATTCGCTCTGAGCTCCCTGACCTACAGTCCATCTACACCAAGTCATGCCAAACTAAAGCCAGGAAGGTCATGAAAGATCTCTGTCATCATGACAATGGACTCCTTTCTCTACTGAGGTCAGGGAAGCGCTTCCACTTCCTTAAAGCCAAAAACAGAGAGAATGAGGAGGAGCTTCTTCCCTCAGGCTATTCGGGCCCTGGACCAAGTGCAGATCCAGACTCTGTAGTTATCTCCAGTGACTCTATCCATATTATATTCATATCCACATTAATATTTCACCCCATATAGTTCTTATATGTACACCATACATTCATGTAACACCTGCATTTTATTATCTAGTACTGCTGTGTCAATAAAATCAGTCTTGATGGCAATGCACCTGCACTTTATCATAGTGTTTTAAGGCCGGGCTTTAGTTTTAGTGCTGGAGCTTCGAGACTTATGTAGTCGGGTAGCGGAAGAGTATTTGCATAAATTAGCATTGTGCAAATTGTGTGAAAATCATCACCCACTCTCCTGAGAGTATGCAGAGGTTTTTAGTCATCTCTAAAAGAGTCACTTATGTGGTTTCAGACAGTGTACGACTCAATGTTATCTAGAACCTTGGACTGAAGTTCGTTAGCATGTTTAATCTAAAATGTGCTAGTACATTTCATCTAAAAATCTGGGCAAGCGGTGTCCATTTAATTCCTTCATAGTGTGCTACAACATATCACAGAAAACTTGTCTAACCTTTCATGATGTTCAGTATGACGCTGAGTATGAGGCCCCCTGCAGGTGGAGGAGGGTAGAACATGGTGTAATTGTCCAGAGATGCAGTCCAGGCTTCGGCTTCGGACACTTGATACGACTTCAGGTCCTCCATGGTAAGATTGCCACCTTACACACACACACACACACACTTTAAATAACACTCATTACACTTGATATATGGATGATGAGACACAAAGATATTTTTTTTACTGATCCCTGCAGGCCTCATGCAGTCCCCCAAAGGTCTAAATGTTTCCGCACCTGCCACCTGGACGTCGCTAATCAGGTCTCTGGCTGTGTCTCCGGTGTAAAACTCATCTGCTCCCATCTTCGCAATCTTCTCCAGGGTTTCTGCAAGTTTCTCAAATTTCACAGTGTCTCCTTCCTGTAGTGCTTTCCCTTCTGCATCCATGAACAACTGACTAAGGAAGAGGCACAGACAGAAATTAAGCTCAATGTGTAATTTTGTAGTGATAGCAATACTAATTATAATAAAAACGTGAACGCCCTGGCAGGGGCAAATAGCTGTGGTTTTATATTTGATTTGATTACATTAATGTTTAAGTTGGATTTACATGCAACATTTTAACCGCAGTTATGGTACTGTGTTAAAGGTAACACTGCTGTTAAAAAGCTCCTTATTTGTTTAAAATCAAATGTTATTGGATTTTTGTTCATATAGCAGTACTTTAAAAAGAAACGTGCACTACACGACTTTTGAATTTATTATTTAATTTTGTGTATAACAATAGGTTTCATCACAATTCATTGCTGAAGACCATGCGATTAATATGCATTTTGCATCGTTGCCCAGCCTTTATACATTTGTATACTGTATATTAGGACTGTAACAATATGCGATATGAATCCAAAAATGCGATACAGGCGTATCGTTACAGCCCTAAAATATATATACACACACACACACACACACACACACACACACATGCTTTTGAAGTGAAGTGAGCATTTTTGTCATACACGAACACATCAGTGAGAACAGTGAACAGTGTGAAATTCTTTCTCTGTATTTAACCCATTAAGCAGCGAGCAACCCGGGGAGCAGTGTGTGGGGACTAGCAGTCCTGGGATTCAAACCCACGACCATGTGATCTCAGGGTTGACTTCCTGTCCACCAGGGTACCATCTACTCATGTATACACACACATTGAAACACGGCGAGGCACACTCTGTTGCGTCTTTATTATGTCTGAGATCTGGGTCAACTCATTAAACATTTGGGGCTGTTTACCCAGAAACCCAGGCTTAACAACTCAATACAATAACCAACGCATTTACACATATATATCACAACTATACCTATCCTAGCCCTGCCCCAATTAGAACAGAGCCAATTTACATATTTCGGTCTTAAAGGCAAAGTAACAGGAGGTATCTTGACATACTTGAGAGGAGCGCTCAGGTTGAGGTGGCGGAGGACATTGAAGAGCACAGAGGGCATTTTAATCCCCTCTCTGGCCAGACGGATGGTGGGCTGGAAGAGAGCCTCCCATTTTAGACGACCAAACAGCCTGTGGGCACGCTCATAACCTCTAATCTCCCCAGGAACACCAATCCACTCACTACCTGCAGGGGGGGTTTAGAGAAGAGAGAGGGGGAAGAAGAGAGAGAGAGATGGAAGGAGAGGGGAGAAGAGAGAGAGAAGGGAGGGAGGGAAAGAGATGCAGAAATAGAGAGAAGGAGAGGGAGAGAAGAGGGGGAGAAGTTAGAGAAGAGAAAGAGGGGGAAGAAGAGAGTGAGGGAAATAGAGAGAGAGAAAGAGAGAGAGAAAGAGAGAGAGAGGGAGGAAGAGGTGGAGAAGAGAGGGACATAAAATAGAGATCAGAGAGGAGAGAGGAGGAAGAGAGAAAAGAGAGAGGAAGAGAAGACAGATCACAGAGGAGACAGAGAAGTAGAAAGGGGAGAAAGTGAGAGTGAAAGTGTGGAAAAACCACATCATCATCAGAACGCAAGGCCGTGTCTTACCTGCAGTGCTACCAGAGCACTGGGAGAGCAGGTTCATCTTCACAGCCTGAGGAGCCGTTTCTCTGGAATTGATGATCTTCACCTTCCCTGGAAAGATGAGATACAATCAGAAAGACAGATCACGCCACTCCCCAACAGTCTGTACACGCTCTTTTTCTAACATCATGAATGACATCAAATACTCACAGCAATGTTCCAACATCAGAACATCATCTCAGTAATGCTCTTGGGGCCAAATGCAATCAAATCCTCAAAGCACTGGTTGCACATCAGTACCTGACCTCACTACTGTGGTCACGCAATCAAATCCTCACAGCAATGTTTAAACATCAGTACCTGACCTCACTACTGCTGGCATGCAATCAAATCCTTCCAGCAATGTTTGCACATCAGTACCTGACCTCACTACTGCTGTCATGCAATCAAATCCTCACAGCAATGTTTGCACATCAGTACCTGACCTCACTACTGCTGTCATGCAATCAAATCCTCACAGAAATGTTTGCACATCAGTACCTGACCTCACTACTGCGGTCACGCAATCAAATCCTCACAGCAATGTTTGCATATCAGTACCTGACCTCATTACTGCTCATTACTGCTTGCATGCAATCAAATCCCCACAGCAACTTTTCAACATGAGCACCTTGCCTTCAGCTGCAATCAAATCATCACAGCAATGTTCCAACATCATGCTGTGAAAATTGTTAGGACCATCAAAATCAATGTTTAAGAATTTGAGCTTCAGCTCAGAGAACACAGCCTCTTTGTCCCTCAGAATTAAACAGACTGGTTTTGTTACTGTGACCACACACACACACACACACACACACACACACACAGTGAGCCATGCGCCAGTAACAGTCTTTTTTGGTGAAGGTCACTGACAATACACACAATAGAGGCCCTGAATGTCCCAGACAGGAATCGAACCCAAGCCCTTCACACTGGGATCCACTGTCCCACCACAACCGCTTTGATTGGCTGTCCTATTTTGAACCTAATTATTCTAACTTGAGCATAACCAGGAAGATGACATTTCTCAGGGTGGAATATATAAGTGAATTAGCTGTTTTTTGTGACATCACATGTCATTCAAACTGAACCAGTCAGACAGTTCCATTTCCAAAAAATCAATACCTTTTGAAACTTCTATTTAAAACAATGATACAGCCCCTTTAATGGAATGTATATATATACATATATATATATATATACATATATATATTAGTGCTGCGTTAACGGCGCGAGATTCTTATTGCGCGATAAAAAAAATATCGCACGTTTTAAACCTGTCTCATTCTCTCCCCCGGACAGAGGGAGCTGGGTCTATACTAAGCAAGCTATGATGAATTTCACCTTGATATTTCAGTGACTTGTCCGGTGTGCGCACGTTTTAAACTTGTCTCGGTCTCTCTGTCGGGGGGAGGGGAGTAATAATAATAATAATAATAATAATAATAATAATAATATGCCCCCAAAGCATTATAATACACTTAATGAAAATATTAAGGTAAGCCATTACAGACTGTACTGTAATTCATGCACAAGCATTTTCTTTGGTATAAATAGGTAAATAATAGTAGTAATAAATAAAGTAGTAATTTTTTAAAATAAATTTAATAAAAGTAATACATTTTTGTAATAAAAATACAGTAAAATGTAGGGGTGATCACCAATAATTTCTACAGTTCAGTAATTCACTGTTCATCAGCAGCGTGTCTTATTGTAGAGACGCAGACATTTGGACGGCTGAGCTCAGCAGCCTCTTTTAATTTACAGTGAAGTAATAAAACAACTGGCTTTATTTTTCAACTAAGAAAGAAACGAGGAAAGCCGTTTATAAAGCGCACAATACCAACATTACGAGTGGGGGCTCATCCACAAAGACTTTCTCAACGTCAGGATTAATTTATCATATAAAATCAAAACATCCCGATTGAGCACAGAAGAGGCGAGACCCTTCGAGCACACCCACTCTGTCCAAAATAATTAATACATTATTTTGTTAAAGGCCTACAGAGAATGTTGTTTATCTTTCAGCAGTTTTAAAGCACTTGTTCTGAATGCATTGTGTTCAAGCACTTCATTCATAATATTAAAATGCACTTGAATTCACTAGTTTTATGAGAGAAGATATTTAATTGTATAATATTTCAGCTATCTTGTTTTTAGGCTCTTTATGAGTAGAGACAAGTAAAATATTTAATTTCAAATTTCATTTTAAATGGTGCATTGTTTTTGAATGTTAAATAAATATTTTCATAGTTTTGTAACAGATTTATTTTTAAAATAATTTAATAATCATTTCTTTCAGGGTTTTGGTTTCCATTTTCGCCAAGTGTTTCCTCATTTTCGGTTTTGGACAAAAAAAAATATTTCATTGCATCCCTACTATTTATGTTACAAAATTTTTCTTAATAATTTAGAAGTAAAATGCGTAAAAAAAAATATATTGCCACGGAAAAATGTGGAGAATATTTGCAGGTCCTGCGTTTTTGTGGAGATTTCCGCATAAAAAATCTGTGTATGACTGGATCCGCGTAAAACTGAAGTATTACTTTATTTACTTTCACAAATATGAATCACCTAAACTTTACTGTAGACAAAGTAAACCCCTTCATGCAGGCCTCCAGACAAAATAAACACCTTAGGAGCCATTGGCTCCTAAGCACAAAACCTTTGGGTGTCAAATTATTTTTTAGAACACATAATCACATTTTTAAAACTGTGTTTCTTGTGTACTTATATTTTCGTATATTTCTGATTGCACTCTGCAATGGGTTTCCAGGCTGTGCGAAACTAAACTCAATCGGTCAACACTGCAGTGGGTCGCAAACCTAAATTTGTGCACAGACATAGAATATTACTAGACGGACCACAGACAATACAATGTTTAATGTATTTTTTGTTATTTATGCTGCCGTATTGTGTGAACTGGGAACACAGGGAATGTGGTGTCTACCGTGTCTGTCGGGGTTGGCAACCTTTAACACTCAAAGAGCCAGTTTCCACAAAAGAGAAAACACAAGGAACATTTTGAATATTTCAAAATTTTTTCATTTTTATTGTGACAATAATTATCAAATTTCAAACTACGTAATTTTATCAGAATCACGTGTAATGGCCTGCTGGAGCAGCAAGCATGCTCTGTAAGAGACATATGGCTGTGGTGTAGGCACATGGACAGACGTATCTTTACATATTGTTTTATATTGTTGTGCTTGAGAGACACCATTGACCGGAATAAAATTCCTTGTATGTGTCGCTCACATACTCTGCCAATAAACGCAATTCTGATTCTGATATGACGACTGGCGCTGTACGGTGGGCTCTGGGTCCAAAGTCCACAGGACACTTGCTATGTCTGCTAGCTGCAGCTTGCGTGGATGTATGCTGGCAGGCTGCAGGACTAAACGCCCGGACTAAACTGTAGCAGCGTCGTATCAAGAAGTGTCTTATGCGTGAATTGGCGCACATAGCCGTTATAGGTATAGCCAGTCAGGCATCATTCTAGTGATAAATTATTTCTTTTCCAAAGCCACAGGGAGTCACATGCATCAAAGCAGCCTTTATGGTAACTGCTCACTGAAATAAGCATAGGTTTATGCAAGACGTATGTAGCCTTATTTAGAAAAAGGAACCCATGCTTTCATTTCAAATTAATGTTTATGGCTGTTTACAAAAATATTAGCAGCCTTGAGAAGTATTTTGAGATGTAAAACTCCACAGCTGACTGCAAGACTCCTGTCAGACTTGTAAGTTTTAGTCTCTGAAATGCATCATCACTACTTCCAAACCAAAAAAGATTTAGTACAACCAAACTACGCTTTTAAGTACAGATGTCTATTAATGTAGTATTTCTAATCCTTGGTCCCACAGTGCCACTTATTTCACAAATTTTAGGGTTTTCCATGCATTAACACATTTGACTTGTTTCAACTGTGTACCATTACCACATTTATCAACAGAATTCAGCAACAGCTTCCCAGTTAAAACTGTTTAATCAAACTGCTGTACCCTTTTTGGGGTTTTGGACAGTTAAACGCTGCAGTTGAAAATCAACACTGATGTATTTACAGTGTGCAATTTGCAGTCTCCTCCTGTTTTTCGAGAAGAAGCAGCCCTGTGACATTCCCTGAAGAAAGAGCTTAGCTTATTTAGCTCAGTGTTTGCCTGAAATGTGTTCTCATGGGTCTTCTTACTGAGAGAGGACACCAGGGGTGCTCTTTCTTCCAAGTGCCAAGATGCAAAGCCCCCTCCTCCAACTCCCCACCCACCCATGCCCCCAACCCGCATTCCCCTGTTCCCTTTAGCGCAGCCAACTCTCTCCACAGAACTGAGGTGGTTATGTAATATTCACATTACGGCCGGGCTGTGCTTACAAACTCCTGGTTTTAACCAATGGCATCCTGCTACATACATGCAGAATAAAAGGAGGTCACGCAGATCATGGGATTATCCGATTTATCTACCCAGAGACTGTCAGACACACACGAGATATCCCCCCCACACCCGCTTTCCTCTAGCAGGGCACTGGCGGCCCAAGAGAAACTATTGCAATTTAAAAGCCGGTCTTGTTCTTCCACTCTTGTGATTTTTATACATGAAAGTGTTGCTTAGGAACACTTTAAAAACAGTAATATAAATCAGGCACTTATTCCTACTACAAGATTCTTAAATTAATTATATCACAATCCAAGTTTGGGTTTTGGGGAGTTGTTAGCTGTTAACTAGTCTCGCGTAGCCAGACCTTCAGACTGATGGCTGAAGGTCTGGAATTCATAGCAGCTTTCTTTGGCAAAGGCCCGCCCATAAGACTGGCGATAACATTCAACCAATCAGATGACGACTTCGACATTCTTGAAGTGTTTCCAGTTAAGTGTACCATATGCATCAGACATTTAGCCAACGTTCCGTGGGCGTGACGTCTGAGGCTGAGACTAGCTGTTAACTTACAGCAAATCCAAAAACACAAACTTCCACTTCCTACTATACTGAATGCTGTGTTCAAGTTCATTCTCGTGCCAATAAAGGCAGGACAGCAAAACACCCTCATTACTACCACTTTCCACTAAGGGCGCCAATGGAATACTGGTCATTCAGAAAAAAGAAACAGCACTCTTGCCTTTGGCCTAAATATAGGTGCTTTAGTCTACAAAGTAAATGCGTTCCTCAAACTACTAAATAAAGACTTAAATTAAGAGCTTATAGCAGGTTAAGATACAATCAAAGATGAAGTTAATACAGAACCAAGGCCTGTGTGTGTGTATGTGAACAAATAGATTCTCTATTTTTCATTAAATCTTATTAGGAGCAGGAGTCAGAGTGTAGCACATTGGTTTTATTTATTTCACAAATCACATCAGTGAGAGCTATACTGTCCAATAATATTTGTATCAGCTCTTTTTAATTCCAGAAAAGTGGTGACATAGGCCATTTAAATTGAAAGGCATCACAATCGCAAGTGTGTAGCAGTCTAATAGAAATATGAATATTTTGTCCATATCTGTGACTTAAGAGTATATATACAACACAAATATCTTTCGCAACATTCAGCAAAAATGTGCCGGCAGCCAGAAGACCACAGACTTTAGGATTAGGCCCTAACATGTCACACATTTACTAAGAAGCTTTGAGAATTTTAAGAGTATTTTAAGAAAATATAGCATGATAATGACAAGCTTACTCTGACCATTGTGATGCTTAATAATTGGGGGAGATTAGCAGACCAGCTAATTATTTCTTTTTCCATTCAAATGGTTCACAGTCATGGAGGTCCTGACAAAGCTGAAAAGAGAATGTGGAAGACTGACCTATGCTGTTTTAATCTGTTGCCTCATACAACAAACAGTGTGTCTCTGTCAGCTTTTCTGCAGCTATATTGTGTTAAATGAAGGGTAATCGCATCAAAGAAACACGGAAACGGCACAATGATCGTCCGTTGTCTCGCTATTTGTCTGCTTTAGTGCTGGGGACATGTCAGGCACTAATTGAATTGGGTTCACTCTGAAAGAGCCACGAAATCTTCTATTAGTGCCCTGTGGCAGTGAAAAAGGAACACTATTTGAACGTTTACTTTTAGTCGGGTTGCTGTGAATCAAGTCACAATGAGACCACATGTCTAAAATGTCTTGTAAATTCCAGGATTGGACATGCATTGTGTACATCTTCAATTGCATACTGCTTCGGTCATGCCTGGCCCCTCAATCATTGCCTCATCAAGTTTATGCGAAGATTTGAGGGAATAGCAACGACAGCTTTTAAGTGGGCCTGTCTGAGGCTGCGATGCTTGGCTTGCTCTGTCCTTGGGTGATTCTTGCCATAATTAAAAAACAAACAGAAAATTGTGAAAATGAAACCACACGCTGCCTCATGCCTTATTGAAGCTATCCGTTCCACTATCAGCCACCTGAAATGCAAGTTAAGCTTGTTTTGCTTGGTGGACTTTCTTGCTTACAGTCCTGCTGTACAATTCTTGTTTCTTGCAACTTGCCTCACTTCCTAAAAATTAGCTCTCAAATTTTTAATGGTTTAAATATGTTGCCCATTCCTGACATGACTTTTCAAAGTACTACATTCATTTAAAAGTGAAAGTGAAGTGAAAGTGACCATTCTGTCATATGCGAACACGCCACAGCACACAGTGTGAACAGCACGAAATTCAACCTCTACATTTAATCCATTCACCAAGTGAAGCAGGGGGCAGCCAGGCTGACCACGTGCCACCCATCCCATGCTCACGAAACAAAACAAACAAGTCAGTTCCTACTTAACTGCAATAGAAACCCAAAAGTCATTATTTAAAATGCTTACATCTCCCTCATCTGCTGACATGTCATGAACAGTAGATACAGATCCTCCACAACACTGAAGCTCCTTATTCAAATTCTATGCAAATTGGCCCAGTATTACCTCACAATGGTATCGCCATCCAAATGGCTCATTTTGAAAGGACCTGAAACTGAAGAATAAACCTGGTGAGATCTCTTTACGTGAGAGTAATTTTGAGCAAAGAACTTCATGTGTTTTGTAGCCCATAGAGCTATTATAACTAAAGTTCGTTTTGCATAAAAGCCCCTATTAAGCACGCTTGTAACTTTGAACACAAATTGCATAAAGAAAAAACAAGTACATTTCCTGCTTAATACCTAAATTAATAAATGTAGTTATTAAATATTCCCTGTGTTTTTTAAGCCAATCATGGTGCTGCATATTCTGACAACTTCCTGCCAATGTTCAGTCATCCTGGTGACCATTTTGAAAGCTGCATAAAAACTTTGATATGTGTTTAGCATGCTAGTCATATACGATTGTGCACTACACTGATAGTGTAGTGATATCTTGTGTTTTACTGTTCAGTACATAATTTATTTCCAGATTGTTGAGAAATAATATTTGTAGATTGCAGTATTTTTTTAAAGATTTCATGTAATTTTAACATGAGCTTAAAGGGTACTGTAGCATAAACAAATGGAGTGCATCAGTGCAACTTCATTGATGAAAAGCTTAAGTATAAACAAATTGTCACGGGACGGGGGCTAACCCCCAACCCGGAACTACCTTGGAGCACGGAGCACTCGGGAAGCCAGAGATCCATGCAGATACTTTTATTTACAAAATGAAAACACAGGAACAACTGAAAAGGGCACGAGGGCCACCAGGAACATGAACGGGAACTAGACACAAGAACAAAACATGAGCAGACTAAGGCTTAACGAGGTACTCAAAAGTGGACGATGGACAGATAACGCAAACCAAGACAAACAGGGCTTAAATACACACAGAAATTAGTGGGCAAACACAAAACAGGTGAAACACAAGAACACGTGACATAACGAAAACAAACCAGAATCAAACCAAGACATGTGACACCAGCACTAAACTGACAAAACTTCAAAATAAATGTCCCAAAAAACAGAACAGAAACAAGACCGAAAAACAAAAGCAACCCTAACACATATGTTCAGTAATCATATACTCTCTGCAAGTAGTACATGATTTTATACATGATTAAAAACATTTTTATATCAAAATACTGATCTTAAAATGAAATCCACTATATTTTTATTCCAAAACTATTGGTGTCCGCATTAAGCTCACAGTGCTCTCTTTAAGCTCACTTACCTAGACTGACAATGTGAATAGTTCATAAATAGTCTTAAAACAACCATCGTCAGTTTTCTTTTCAATTAAAGTTTTAAAAACTGAGCAATACATTATTTTCCAATGACAAAAATCAAGGCACAATTACAGCTCCTGCCCCTAAATGAAAGAGGTCTCATATCGTCTTTATCAAGAGGGTGATTAACACCTGTTTCCCTAAAATAATTTTAGTTATGAAGGTGATGATTCATAATGTATGTTAATGCTTTTGGCCCAATGCTGTTTGACTTTCATCAAATACAAAAAACAGTAACAGCTAAATGATAAAAAACAATAACATTGTAATATTCAAACAATCTAAGAGAGACTGTGTATAATGTTCCTGTATAAATGCAGTTTATTTGCGCTGAACTTTTACAGTGCAACACCTACCATATGAAACTTCATGTTATTTTTTTTATTCTTGTGACCATAATTAAACAAAAACAACTAAATTCACAATTGTGAGCTTGTGAGCTTATTTGGAATAGGGTTGTTCTTAAAGGGTACAACATGTACCCATTAAGCACAGCCCAGACTTTTTGTATTTAAAGCTGTATAACTTTTTAATTACATTTTCTTAAAAATGAAGTTATAAACTATTAAATGAGAGATCAATGTGTAATTGTAACTTCTCATTTCTTTGTGAAAATAATGCCTTTTACTTAAAAACTGTTCCACCAAAGATTTGGGTGAGATTAATTGGTACATTATGTCCCCTTTAAAACTTGGTACAAGCCAGTTGTCTAAAGGTTCACTAATTTTGTCAAATTAGTTTGAGCAGCTCTGTTGAAACTGAAGTTGTGTACTGAGTGATACTGGCCAAGTTCTCGCTTGCCTGTAGCTTAAAGTCAACAATACATATTCTTATTAGGATTAAATGTGCCTCCTAAATTAAGCATACTTTATTTCAGGAATTTCAAACAGCAGGAATAGCAAAAAGTAAAATACAAGTTAATGATTATTACTATGCAATGACAAAGCAAAAACAGGTGTTTCCAGTGTTTTGTTAAATTTATTAAAAAAAACAACCCTGAAATATCCCAGGTACATAACATACTCTGACAATTTGGTGCATCCTACTCATTTCAGTGGTCCTTGAGAAGCTTCTCAAGCGTGACTGGACTCTCTACCTGTGCCAAATTGACTTTATTAGACATAGAAAAGGTACACCCCTGTCTATATAAGGTCCCACAGGGGATATGTCAAAGTGAAAACAAGAAGTCATATTGTGGTGAGACAGATCTGGGGAAGGATATAAGAACATTTCAGTAGCATTAAAAGAAAGAGATTCGAAACCACCACCAGTCTTCTAGATCTGGCTGTCCATGCAAACCAAGGTAATCAAGAAACCAACTGTGACATCCGGAGATCGTTTGTGCAGATGGGAAAACCATACAAAGGCACAACCATTACTGCAGCACTCCACCAATCAGGCCTGTGTGGTAGAGTGGCAGGACAGAAGCTGTATCGCGCTATAAGACACATAACCGGCCGCTGGGAGTTTGCCAAGCAGCACCATAAAGATTCTCAGACTATGATGAGCAAAATCTTTTGCATTTGGTCACAGTTCCCAATTAAGTGTGTGGAGGATAGCGAGCATGGAGTAAAACCTAAATAATACTATTCTGCAGTCAGTCGTGCTGTGGGGATGTTTTGCTATAACAGCAACTGAGAGACTTTGAGGATAAATGGAAAGGTTACGGCAAAAGTTTACATTACATCAGGACAATGACCCAAAACATACCGTTAAGAAAACAAAGGAATGACTTCAGGAAAATTCTGGAGTCCTGGAGTAGCCAAGCCAGAATCCAGATTTGAACCCAATACAAACCCAATACAGCATCTCGAAAATGTCTGTGCACATCCTGGTTGAGCTTGAAAGATTCTGCCAAAAAAGAATGGCCAAGAAAGATGTGCCAAGCTTGTAGGTTCATTCCCAAAAATACTTTCAGGTGGTCACCGCTGTGAGAGGTATCAAGTACTAAGTGAAGGGTCTGAATTATCCCTGAATAAATGGCATAATTCCATATTTAATTTTTAAATAAATTAACAAAACACTGAAAAGATCTTTGATTTGTGGAGTAATGTGTGAAGATTGATTAAAGAAAATAGCAACTGAAATCCATTTTAGGAGTCTTAGACATAACATCTTGCCAGAATCTGTGGTTGCAATCATTCACTCACACTAAATGCCATAAAAAAGCTGTACAAACTGTTTGTATAAACAATATTTGAACATGAAGCATGGTCTTTACACATGAAGGATTTAAGTAGTGCTACCACGATAATTTGAATTATTCGACGTAATCGAATATGAAAATTGGTCGACGACAATTTTTTTGGTTGAATATTCGGCTATTTATTTTTGGTCTCAAACGACTCATCCAGAGAGCTTTTGCTTGTCT
>JBBPDC010152258.1:0-20783 GCA_037974485.1 Hemigrammopetersius urotaenia | reverse complement strand
TAAATTCATGATGTGCGGAACATTGCCAACATGAAATAATTACTTAAATGTGTCATTAAATATTTAAAATGGTAAATTAAAACATAATTAATTATATGTGTCATTATTTAAAATGGTAAATAAAAACATTTAAGTAATTAAGTAATTATCAGTGTATTTCCCATTTTAAACAATTAATGACACATTTAATTATGTATTTAATGACAGATTTATATATATATAATTTTGGCACTCCTGGCATTCCATACCTTATCATCTGGAATCATCTGCTCCTGTTTTTTTCACTGGTTCAGGCCTCAAGTTAGATGGCTTCGTTCTGCTTGAAGGATTCATATGTATGTGTGGCAAAACAAACAGGAAGCCTGGAGAACTGTTTCTCAAGACACCATTAATAAATACAACAAAATGTGTCTTTTTGGAAGCAAAATGTGAGGAAATGAGTTGTGGCTCAAGTCTTAAGTGGATAACTAAAACATGCATAACTAAAACATCACACAAAATATCTGTAAAACACTAGCAAAGCATGCCATATAACGATATTGGCTTGAACTCCTGAAGCTGATGATATAAGCAATTGTCCAGAACTGTGTCTAACCACTCTAACTTATTGTTATGGTAATATCCTGATGTTTTTGGGTTTTTTTGTTGCAAAGGACTGAAGACGAGGCAGTATGGTGAGGTTCACTGCTGTGCAACAGACTACTGCACTGAATGACAAAAAAAAAAAATCACCCCCTGCGGCACTACACTGGACCACAAGGCTTCAGGCCATAAAGACCTACTTATGACCCGTCTCACATGCGCACACACACATAAATATCACTTCACACACTCCTTCACCTGTGCTCAGACCCGGATGGAAAACCCCAGGTGGAGAACCCAGGCGTTGTGTTAAAAGAACAATGGAAATGAACAAACCTGGCATGGCATCACTGTGACAGGAACATCAGAAGCAGCTGTCATGCGTGAACGGATAGAGGGGGACAGTTAGAAGCTGCTGTGATGGACATTCGGCTGGAAAGTTAAAGTGTTCTCATCACTTTACACTATAATAATAATTTGTAAATAGATTCACTGTTGATGTCCCTTGACCTGCTTGAGAAACGTTGTCATTGATGTTCTGTATGGTCAGATATTAGTTCATTTAAACTGTTTTCATGGCTGATTGCCAAATGTCAAATACGGTTGTTCGGAATTGTTCCAAGAACAGAAACTCAAAATACACTATATGGACAAAAGTATTGGGATGCTTGACTGTTACACCAACAGGAACTTTGATGACAAAGCATTCAAATACATAGACTTTAATATAATGGGTACTGATGTTTGACAAGAAGGTCTGTCTCACAATCACCGTTGCAGTTCCCAAAGGTGTTGGATGGGGTTGAGGTCAGGGCTCTGTGCAAGACAGTCATGCTGGAATAGAAAAGGTTCTTCCCCAAACTGTGTCCACAAAGTTGGAAGCATGGCGTTGTCCAAAATGTCTTGGTCTGCTTAAGTCCAAACCCTGAACAACAGGTGCATTCCAGTACTATTGTCCATATAGTGTACTATAAACCAATCTGAGATAAGCCACTTATAACCACATCTTTACCTTATGACAGGTCAGTAACAATGCTGTAGTCTAAAATATGAGCAACTTAAGCTAAAGTCTACACAGTGATGATTGGGTGAATGCTGCTAAATCAGTAGATCACTAATGTCTTCCAAATGATATATTGGTTAGGCTCTAAATCCAAACCTTAGATAATTTCAATTTCACACACACTGTGATCAGAATGGTCCACCACACAAATAGTATCTGATCGACAGTAGTCCTGTGGTTAAAATCTGCCTAATGAATAATGAGACAGAGAGACAGTTAATAACAGATAGGCTACAGCCTGTAATTGTACACCCTGTAGCCTGTAATTGTACGCCCATCAGATTCAGAAGTTTGGAATAATTTTTCATTACATTAATACACTATATGGACAAAAGTATTGGGAAACCTTGACCATTAGACCATTGGTGATTTTAATGACGTATTCAAATTCAAAGACTTTTAAATTGGTCCCATATTTGGAGTTAAAACAGCTTCCACTCTTCCATTCATTCTGTAGAGCATTTATGAGGTCAGACACCGATGTTGGACAAGAAGATGTGGGTAGAGAGAGTTATTTCAACGTTTCTTTTTTGCACGCTGCTAATGTTAGCGGTTTCTCTCTCTCTCTCTCTCTCTCTCTCTCTCTCTCTCTCACAGACACACACACATAAACCAATATTTCCTACCTTGTCCATGACTTAACTGAGCATCAGCACCGAGAGCTGTTTATTTGGTATTAGTATGCGGTGCCCTGTCTAAACATGTTGGTAGAGAGAGTTATTTCAATGTTTCTTTTGTATACGAGTCTTTGCACGCTGCTAATGCTAACCACTAATGCTAACGGTCTATTAAGCAATAAAGTGTTCTGATTCTGATTATTTACCTTTACATTTTCTTTATGTTTAAAATGAAATGATTGTGTTCCGGGAGCATATTTAGGGTTTACACTATAAAAACAGGCATTTTTAGACGTTTTTTTAAAAACCAAAACACAACAACATGATTTTTCAATATACGTGAGTGCTCTTGGACATATATATAATTGCTTTGTGCACTGGAGCACACTCATGCTGGAATAGAAAAGGTTCTTCCCCAAACTGTGCCCACAAAGTTAGTAGCATAACGTTGTTCAAAATGTCTTAGTCTGCTGAAGCATTAAGAAGAAATTAAGCACTGGAAATAAGAGGCCTAACTCAAACCCTGAAGAACAGATGTGTCCCAATATTTTTGTCTTCCCAATATAGTGTAGGTCTTCTGACCTATGAAGGGTATTAACATAACAGAATCATTAAATTTTTCGGCGATCTGTTTAAAATTCTTGAGATCAGTGATTCCAAACTTGTGAACAATGATGTATTTAGTGGAACTATAAGAAATAAAAATAATACAACGGATGATTAGTGTACACCCACTGCTCTTACGAACTACACATACAAATTACAAATTACTTAACAAATTACTTAAGTCATTTACAGATTTGAAATGTTATCACTGAATCATCTATTCCAAATGCACCTGTCTTCCTTTACTCTTATTAAGAAACAACATCTCCATCATGTGAGCATAGCACAGAAGATTATTCTCTGCACTAAATAACACTGATTCAACCTTTTTGTTGTGGCTTGATGTGAAATGTAAGACTCGATTTCACATTCGTTTTAGTAAATAAACAAAAATTTTCAGGGGTTGGTTGTGATATCTTTATTGTCCTTGATTATGTCTAAGTGTACAAAAAGCATGCAAAAAATAGCCTCTTTATATATTTTTGATACATATTTACATCGTAACAAGTTGCATTCTGTCATTTTTGTGCCATGCTGTTTTTTTTTCTTTTCTTTTCTTTTTAATTTGAACAATTATAAAGTACATTCAGGTTAATGCACGCGAATACAGATATCCATGTAATAACCAGCAACGACAGTCACCCAAGCAAAGAGAAATCAGACAAGTATATGAGAGAAACTGCGCTTATTTGAGAGACAATTAAGCCTTTTTCTCGGTTCACCCTCTTGAACCCACACATTCACACGCAAGTTTAGAATGGAAAGATATCTACAACCACAAAAGCTTTGGATTACAAAGTAAAACGTGATGTTAAGTATCACTGGGCTAGTCGAAGCTGCCCTTTTTCCCTTTAAACCATGTAAAAGCACCCCGAAGTAACTCCTTATTGCAGTGCTTCCCAGTGCAACTTCGCTCTGCATGTTTTTCTCACTCTCTAACACACCTGATTAAGCTCAAATGATCTTCAGACCCCTTATGATCTGAAGCAGGTGTGTTAGAGCAGTAAGAACAGTGTGAGAGAACTACTGTGCGTGCTATAGATCTCTGAATGTCATTCTGTAGTCGTGTCATGTCTACTCTAGGAACTCTAAGCTATTTTTCTCTATGGGAAAAATGAATGTTGTTCCCATCACTCCCATAGCGCCGCCATTGTTGTTGAATTACGAGCTTTAATTACATGCTTTTGACTGACCGTTTGGTTAACTATTTCAAATCCTACTATTGCTACATCCATGCTACTAGCACACTAGCATGGGTGCTAGTGCTCCTATGCACCGCAGTGACTTTGCTACTGAGAAAGTAACTTAACTACCACACTTGACAAAGCTTACTGGTTTGCAATACATGGGGTTTAGGTGAGGTTGCTAGTCTTTGGAGCACAAATTAGATGGTGGTCCTGATGTGGTGTAGTTTTAGAGTTAATATATAGGTTTGAAAACTAACTAGTTGGATGGTTTATTCGTTTTTACAACCATGAACAACATTATGTTGAATGAGAAGCAGCTCAGCCTCTTGGTCTCTATTGGTTTGCAAAGTCTCAAGGTTAAAAAAGACTAACATGAACTTTAAATTCACATTAATTTGCTTTTTGGCCAAGCAAATTTTACTGGCACTCCATGTGACATGCATAATTCATATTAAACTGTGAAACAACCTCATGAATCAAAGGATATTTGAAGGAAAAAGGTCTGTAAAACAAAGCATGTGTAACTTTTTCTAGTACCACTGATTGCTATAGTGGCGATTTTCAAGAACGACATTCCTTTTTGTCCAAAGAGAAAAACTGCTTGTAGCTGAAGTTCCTAATAGAGGACGACATGACTTCAGAAGTCTATGAACTCAAGTGACGAAATGCAAACAATGAGCAACGCCACACAACCCAGACAATATGGTGATTACTGCTCAATCTGGCGCTCCGAAGCAGAGGTATAACAAGCAGCTGCACCTGTAAGCTTTAGTGTTAGCAGGCTGCATGTTCAAATGCCTTAAAGGGGTTTAATAGTTAACTTGAGTCGATTCATGAGATATTGGAGTCATATCGCATTAAAGAATGCACTGCACCTGATATTCAAGCTTCATAAAATGTTAGTAAAAGTTACAAAGTTACACTGAGGTCAAGCTCATGCCACACGACATACAAAACACATACAAGTGCATAGTAAACATTAAGTGGGGACGAGTGTATTACACTTATGAAACACACACACAAAGTATTTTTTTATGAGCACAAAAATGTCCGGAGCAAGAAATTTGTCAACATTGTACACCTTTATGGATGTGCATCGAGGTTTTAGGCCACACAAATGTCTGGGCTGCCATATAACCTATGCTGAAAAACAGTAATAACTTTATACATCATTTACTCTATTGAAATGCATCATTTCTACATGAATAAAATATATTATAGCAACACACGCCATTGCCAAGCATAAGTAAACAGTGATCAAACTGCGTTGATGCGATATATTTTATTCATGTGGACGTAGTGTACATTTAAATCATATATATTCACTGCATGGCTTCCATGGGCCGATATCACCTCCAAGCACAACAGAAAAGGTGTGAAATGGGGTGTCTTCCATTTGCATTCCTGTGTTGTAAATGCATCTCGTGAAGTGTTACATCTCAAATGTGCATGAATAGGTTATGGATCAGTGTGTAAATGCATGAGGCAAACGAGGCTGTTAGATACGGTAAATGCATTAAATCTGTCAGCGCCAATCAGAAATACAGTGAGAGAGCGACTGAGAGAAAGAACAAGAGTGCTGAATACAGAATAATGGGCAGAACTATTCAAACTTGAATTGTTGGGGACTATTAGAAAGAATGTTTCTCAGAAAGAAACATGGGAGTGTGGGACCTTGAGCTTTAAGGACAAAAATATCCAACAAGTTATATATTACTGATTGGGAATCGACCAATGTTGGAGTATTATACTGGCTCATAATATTGTATGCTGTATATTTATACTAATATAGGTTCAACAGTGATTTATTGACTGATATTAATCGAATTTTGTACTGCACCTAAAATTGTGGCATGTGATGTCGATATGCAGATTTTGCTTCAAACATTCAAGATTAACCATAAACCCAGTATCGTGAACTCAGTTCTCAACTGTCACATTTCCTAGTTAAATAACCAGCAGCAACAAAATCAAAAGTCCAATAATACGAATACTGTAGTGTTAGGGGCGGAGCTTAGCGGAGTGCATTGCTGCTCTGGTTTCTGGTTATTCATCTGTCAGCAGTTCTCTCTGTAGAAAGACTCGGGTTTCATCATGTTATGCTTATGGTATCTTACACTAAAGTTAGTCGTGGATAAAATGGAGGTATTTTTAGTCTGTTTTGAAATGTATGATGCCGAAAAGTCAAAACTAACAAAGACACTAAAATGGCAGACAGTGTTTAAACAAAGACGAGAGCCAAATCGGGTGTTATTGGTTTGGCTCTGATTTCAGCTGTTAAACACAGAAGGACTTGTTTAGGTCACAGACAAACAGATCAGCAGGATGGATGATCAATTCTATACAAATTTAGCACAAAACAAAAGTCACTTTCTGAAGTATCTATGCTTGAGATGGAACTGAAGTCAACTTCTTATTTTCGACTCCGTGCAGTGTTCCATTCTAATTTCTGCACGGAACGTTCCAGAAAGATGCAGGCATTGAACCTTGTGCACTGAATCAGCGATGGAATATTAACTTGGCTCCTCGTTCAGTAAACTGAATACAACATGTCGTTACACAAAGATGCTAAGAGATTTATTTCTTTTCTAGGATCCAAATGTTTTATGATCCAAACTATGCAAGTAGTGGTGAGATATCAATATTATATCAACTTGTTGGATGATTATTCAATGTCCAGCCCATTGATGAGGTGGCCAGCCAGCATTGTTGAACATTTTTTTCATACTAAAGTGGCCCCAAGTACACTAAAAATAAGGAGATGTACTGGCTGTAGTGAATTTGTGTCCTCTAAAGGTTGCAGTGGATCGGATTATTTGTAGTTTCCCACATTTCAACGAAGCTATATGTGAGATGTATAATGAGTGGCTATTCTGATATGGGCAGAACTCATTTGATCCAAAATGCCATGGCTGCTTCCTAAGCGAACAAAATCGGATTTAGATGGGTGCCAATTTGAAATGCCCTTGCAATTACAGGCTGATTAGTCTGGCGGTCCGCAGCTGGCATCACTGTCTAGAACACACTGCCATTACTCCCGCTGAAATGCTAGGAGGGCTAGATAAGGTTTCACTCGAAGGGGAGGATGGAGGGGAGATAGAACGCTTGTGCTGGGCAGCTGTAATCCAGGACTGGAGGAACTGCAATACCTTTCAATGGGACCGGCTTGGGCTCCGACATTAATCACTGTATTCAGATTGCAGCCGACTGTCTGAGCCTGAGTGAAAGTGATTCCCTCGGTTTCTGTATGAATACATGCTCATTCACTTGTGTGTTTATGGATGTTTGTGTGTGTATGTGTGAGTGAGAGAGAGAGAGAGAGAGACTTTCTGCATTGCTAACTGACAAATAAGATGTTCAGAAAGCGACGACTTTGTAAATAATGACACATTTCTGCTTCCGCAAGAAGACAATAGCACACTATGACACAAAACAGTAACTCTGATACCAATTCTGTCTGAATGGAGCATCTGCAACATTCACCATCATGGGTAAAAAAGGTTGTGTGGTTGTGATTCGTTTGTGTGTGTGTGTGTGTGTGTGTGTGGTTTAAAACAAGAAGCCCTCGAACACTTTTTGCACATAATTGTGTGCAAGCCCTATTCTGTAGCATTGTGTTAGTGTAAAGTACACGTTAAAAGAGCCCTATCAAGTTTTTGCCCATGTGAGTGTACACACTCTGTTTCTGTACGGATGGAGATATGTTGAATAAAAGTAAACTGCTTGAATGTACCGAAGTGGCAAGCCATGTTGATAATAAATATTACGCATGACAGAATAGGACACCAACATTATATTCCACACATATACAAAAAGAGCTGACTGGAGCCATCCTGTCCTTGCTTCTGACCTGTAGGTGGAGTCAGAACATCCTAGAAGCGCCTAAAGCAATGTTCCTCAGCAGTAGCTCCAAGTCTTTTGGTTCTCCGTCCAAAATGTCACCACAAGGACTTATTTCTTTAAAGCTTAGTCCAAGTTCTAGCAAAGGTAGTCCAATATCTTTATGAACCAGGAAAGTCTCTGAGATCAGTCCCTTGAAGGTCCGCTTACTTCATGAAGGACAAAAGGGAGCACGCATGCCGGCACGAAGCTGGAGCATGAGCGAAAAAGTGAAGGCAGCTTTTCTTCCGAAGCGTAGACTGTCATGTTCCATGAAATCTTCAGCTTCTCTCTGGTGAAGTTCCTCTGTAGGTGGGGCGAGAGGGACGTCACCATCGATAAAAAAAATGGCGATGGACATATAGCAACAGGTGGAGTAGGCCCATAAGGTCCATAAAAAAGGGGTCAGCTATGAACCCAAAAGCAGGGAAGGTCAGGCTAAGCCACTAGCAGCAGGCTACTCAGAGAGCTTTGGAATAAGAAACATCATCGGAGGATGGGGAAGGAGGAGCAAAGGAAAAAGTGCAAGCAGAACTGACCCGGAGCAGAATGCAAGATGAAGTGCAGCAGTAAGAACAGAGTTGTTTGAAGATATGTTTAACGTCCAGTGTATCATCTGCCTGTACAGTGGGAGTCAGTAAAGCGTAGGGCCTATAGGACGAGCACATACGGTCATCAGCAAGCATCAGAAGAGGCGAAGACACTCAGGAAGAGGGCGGCTCGTCTTCATGCAGGTCCTCCAGCTCCACCTCTCTTCCGGCTTCTCCACTGCTACCTTTTCTGAGAAGGAAAGGCAGAAATGTTATATTGTTGGCTACTAGTTTAACAAATAATAAACACAAATATAAGTTAATATAAGGATTATAATGCCCCCCTTAGTCTAAATTTAGCAAAACAGCCAAGACACTGGAATATTCATATGGATATTAAAAGTTCATTTACACAATATGGCCAAAAGTATCCAGACACCCCTTCTAATGGGGTGCACCCGTTAATGACAAAGCGTGAAAAGTAAAATGTCCATTCACTCAAGTGACGCATCAGGCAGACAGGAAAACGGTGCTTGGGAAGCAGTGTGTGGGGATAGTACCTTGATCCAGAGTACCTCAGTGGTGCCGCTAGCAGTCCTGGGATTTGAACCCACGACCTTCTGATCGCAGGGGCAACTCCCAAATAACTACGCCACCAGGTGCACACACACTCAGTTGTGTATTCCTCATAGGCACTGCTAACAGAATGGGATGGTGTGGAGCAGCCGCACATCAACTTGCCTGTAGGTTAGCATTGGCTATAGGGGTATAAAGCCCTACCAGCATTGAAACAGCACACAAATGGATATCCGTTCTCTGGAAAAACAAAGCTCCTTCCAATACCACTGGGATAAGTTGGAGTGGTGTGTGTGATCCAGAACTAATCATCCGACACGAGTTCCTGACCTCACTAACACCAAATGAAAATGCTCAGAGCAACCTTTACTGGCGAGCTTTCATAAAAATTAGATGTTGTTACTGCAGCAAATAAGTGCCTTATAAATACCCTTCATTTCAAAAGAAATGTGAGCACATACCTCAATCTACACACAGAATGTCTTACAAGTGTCCCACATAAAGTCTATTTGTGCTTACTTAACATGCTACTAATTGAAATAGTGGACTGATTTATGCCTGCAGCGTGCATGATGTTAACTGGTGCATTATAAGCTTCCACATATGTAAATATGCTTGGATGTGTAGAGGTGAACACTTATTATCTTTTTTATTTATCTTTTTTTATTATTATCTTCTTCTTCCGTCACAAGTAACATTCACAAACTGATCCCAGTACAGTACATATTCACACAAAACACCACAAACATGGCCAAACTTGGCGTTTGCCCATTCGACAGAAATGAGCACACAGGGCATGAATGTCACACAATGAAAGGATGGACAACAATCTCACATTCAAGAGTCACAGACCAGTGGGTACACAGATACTACTGAAGAGGATGGAGGAGTGGATGAAGGGTTTGACCCACAGCATGATGACCATACAGATGGCCATACAGCGAACAGTTACCTTAAAGAGGGGTGCAGTTTTAGAGAGGGGCGGAACGGCCACGAGTCCCTGCACCGGAGAGAGAGAGAGTGTGTGAGAGAAAGAGGGTCACAAGTCAAAGGCTGTTGGAGAGGGGAGGGGGACATATTGCTGATTTGAATTCAGGTATTGTTTTTAGGAGGGCTGTTTTTCTTCTACTAAAAGCTCAGCATCTGTCTTTTTTAACACTAGAATTACCAGGAAAATTTGGCTCTCTTGAAACCCCCTATCTATTCCCAAGCATGCGAGGAAACTAATGTTTCCTTAATCACTGCGCTAATGGCTTGCTGACAGCCACTTTTAGTTTGAACAATGTTTCACTCATGCCCACGCTCAGCTGCAATCTCGGACATTTGGCAAAGTGTATCTTGCCCACTAGAGTGAAGTCTAGGTCAGCACACATCTACCTTAACCATTCAGGTTTATGTTCCTACAACCTCCCTCCACGGAACATCGTCTGGCTCTGCCATCCCTACACACAAGGCAAACCCAGGCCAGACTCTTCTCTGTTGTGGTTCCCTGCTGGTGGAATGAACTACTTAAGCCAGCAAGAGCAGCAGAACCCCTCTCTATCTTCAAACACCTCCTGAAGACTCAGCTTCTCTCCTTCTTGCAAAACATCTCAACAAAGCCGGACCAATCTGCAGGAAAGTTTTGGAAAGTGGGATATTTGGAGGCAGCATACAGCCATGGAAACAAATAAGAGATATATATTTTTTTCTGTTTATTGCTTTTGCAATGTGTTTCTGGATAAAATGTGCGTGTCACTACTGCATTATACGCTACTGACCAACTCTCCATTCAAAAATCCAAACAAAAAAATGTTTGGAGAAAATGTAAAAATAATTAATTGAAATAATTTATTATACATTGGAAATGTTAAACTACACAACACTCATTATTTTAGAATGGCAACAATTAAAATGGTGATGTTAAGAGCGCAGTGAACTATTTGTTTATGAACTATTATGCAGCTCACACTGCAATAGTTCCTAAATGAATATTGACCCGTGCATTTTATTCACACACACAAACACACACACAGAGCTGCAAATTGTACTAGTGAACAGAAAAAAATGGAAAAGTGGTCTTTTATTTTTTTTCCATGGTTGTATTTCTGCAATGCTGGAGTAAAACTGTCTGAGAATGTGGTCAAAAAGCTGATTGTATTGTTTCTGGACAAAAACAGGAAGTACAGACTTCTGCACATCACTGTCGCTGCATAATAACACAGCTCTACTAGGCACCAAAACAAGGTGCAATGGGAACTTCCACCTGCATCGGAGGGTAATTAGCATTTTTTTTGCTTGGGGATCCCTGGGGGTTTTCAAGGGTTTATGAAAATTTCCGTAGCTGTGGTAGTTCTAGTCTTAATGACTGAGCTGATTTCTTATGGCTCCATTTCTTATCAGTACTTAACAAGAAAATACAGCCCATCCCTTTTTGAGTAAACCTAGCCTCAGTATAAACTCCACTATGAACGCTGTGGCACTGCAAATCATGTTAGATGTGGTCAAATAAATACTAAAATAAATAAATAGACAGACCAGATTTTTGCGACCGTATGCTAAAACACAGAGAGGCGCTCCACTCAGTGTGGGTGAGGGGTATATGTGGTGTGTGCGGGAGAGATAGAGAAAGGTTAATGAGAAAGACATAGGGAGAATATAATTAAAACTGACACTGAATTATTAATGAGATGCAAATGCACCACACCGAGCATAAGAGATTAAATTGGACAGCAGGAATAAAGCAGTTTGGGTAAAGCTGGCGGAAAAAGTTCTTTCGTCGTCGGAGGGATGTTGCTTTTGGTCTTTTCATGCAGACGGAAAGATTAAAAAAAAAGATAACTTTTTACAAAATAATAATCATACATTTTATTAATAAGCGCCTTTCACAACTCTCATGATCACTTTACAGCAGTTATCTAGAATAAAAATGAAAGAATAGATGAATTAAATTAAGAAGAGTTTATAATCTTATTTTTTTTTTCATAAAATGAAGGTATTCGTTCTAGTGTATCAGTATGACATGCTTAAAGAGATATTTTACTGAGAGTTAATATGGAAAAACCTTACAATTTCTCAGTAAGGCTGATGGTTGCCATGTTCTGAAAGAACACTTTAAAACATAAATCAAAGGGAGACTTCATTTAAAGCAGTCTAAAAATGGTCTGTAATCAAGCTTGGAAAGAAAAACTAATAACAGTTTCTAGCAAAACTACTGCGAGATGTCCAGAAGGAAGCGTGAGTGCTGGACTCTGGCAGGTGAGGAAGATTGTGTGAGAAAGTGCTTGTTACAGAAAGAGGCAGTGCAGCATCAAGGCTACACAGGCAGTGAGAGAGGTGTGGAGGAGCATGCTGAGTGAGTCTGCTGGCCTTGGGTAAAACACTCTGATGAGCTGCATTCAGAATTCACTACTGTATGGAGACATTTATTGCCAATCTGATTAGAGAGAGAGAGAGAGAGAGAGAGAGACAGAGAGAGAGAGAGGGAGAGAGACAGAGAGAGACAGAGAGAGAGAGAGAGACAGAGACAGGGATAGGAGAAATTGAAGGAGAAAAGAAAGAGAATGAGAAATAGGAAAGCAGCAAAGGGAGATGACAATTGGGAGGGAAAGTGACAGAGAGAGATGACAGAGAAAGGCAGAGTGAGAGAAAAAGAAAGAGGGAGAAAAGCAGACAGAGGTAAGAAATGGAGGGAGAGAGAGAGAGACAGACAGAATGATGGGAGAGCCTAGAAAGAGATTAAGAAATAAGAAAGTCTGAAAGAGAGAGAGAGAGAGAGAGAGAGCGACAGTGAGAGTGACAGAAGGAGAGAGAGAACAGATGTGAAAGGATTGAACAACGAAGAGAGGGTCATATGAAGGCTTCGACAGACGGAGAGGTGCGTTCAGCCTGAGCAGACACACATCCTCAAGTCCTGCTTCCTCTGAGTGTGAATAATGAATAAAGTGTGAGTCAGAGCGCACCGCCTCATCATCAGAAAGTGCAGGCAGAGACTGTGCAGCAGAGTCGCTATAGTCCTGGTTTACAGAGCTCCCTGCGTTTATCCAGCACAAAGTGCTCGAGCAGAACAGAACGGAGGTAAATGTCATTGATTCATGCTACTATGGAAACGCATGCAGCCGGTTTGAGGGGATGGCAATGGGTGCTTATTAGTGTGTCCCTCCTGTTCACCTGTTCAAACAGTGAAGCAAGCCAGCCTAAATGGCACGCCGTGACCTTGCTCATGTGGTCATCTTATGAGGAGGAAGTGGAAGTGAATGACCACCGTTAAAGAATGCAAGGTCAGTGAAAGCAACAGGGTTGAGATTGATAGGTTCGTGCTGATAGACCCTATTCCCAGCAGTAATATTATACACATACTATATGGACAAAAGTGCTGGGATGCCTGAACGTTACACCAACAGGGTTCAAATCTTTATACTTTAATATGGAGTTGTTATGCCTTTACAGCTATAACAGCTTCCACCCTTCCTGGAAGGTTTTCCACAAGAGTTTTTCTGTGGGAATCTGTGCCCATTCATTCCATAGAGCATTTATGGGGAGATTGTGAGGCCTGTCTCACAATCTCCATTCCAGTTAATCCCCTAGGTGTCCCAATACTTTTGTTCATATAAAGAGAGTTTGTACACACATAGATATATATATATACATACACACACACACACACACATTTTTTTCTCTCTAATGTGTACCCCATGCTGCGTAATTAGAAGAGGAATTTGTGTTGAGTGTTATCATCATTAAGAAAATACCATTTAAAAATGGCTCTTATTGCAGCCAGATTATTATTATTTTTTTAATTCCTCATAATTGAATGGCTGAGATAAACTAAAGTCATCAGCCATATACAGTAATGGTTTTAGAACACAAAACCCCTCTGCAGAATTAGTCAAAAACATTTTAGACCAAAAATGTAACTAAATATACCCTAAAAGTGTTTCGGAGATCAGACAGTGTATTCACAGTCATTTATTGCAATAACTTTCTGTGACATACATTTGAGAGATGTTGAGTTTGTATTACCTCCACTTTGAACAATTCTTAATATTCGTGCATCAAAGTAATTCCTTTTTAAACATCACGTCAATCTGATGTTAATGTAATTCTTTATGAACCTTCATTATGTAATAATATGGTTGACAAGAAGTCTGGGTGGCCAAGTAGGAAAACAGGGACACAGGAGAGTTTGGATCACTCACATGAGCAAACTTCCTGGGGCAGACATGGACCTCTCCTCCCTCCTGCTGGGACACTCGAAAGGATTCCCAAACGAGCGCTTCCGCAACATGGCCTTCACCAGGATCTACAGAGAGAGAGAGAGAGAGAGAAAGAGGGGGGGTTAAAAACCCTTTATTCATAAGTTTCCGATTCAGAACACCAGAATAACACATAAGCCGTACATAAACATCACACTGCACAAAGATTTGTCTTCCGAAACCTCACACAGCGTGTGTGTGTGTCCCCGACTGCCCATGTGAGCGAAACCTTGTCAAATAATTGATTCATTTAAAATAAGCAAATTCAATATTGATCCTGGCCAACCGACAACAATCCCTTTAGAGTACGGTTAGCATCCACAGAGCCGACACCCAGAGAGAGAGAGAGAGAGAGAGAGAGAGAGAGAGAGAGAGAGAGACCAAGAGAGACTGAAAGAGACAGAAAGAGAGACAGAGACAGAAAGAGAGACAGAGACAGAGAGAGAGAGAGAGAGAGAGAGAGAGACAGAAACAGAGAGAGAGACAGAGAGAGAGAGAGAGAGCGCGCATGAAAAAGAGAGAGACACAGAGAGAGCGCTAGACAGAGACAGAGACCGAGAGACAGAGACCGAGAGAGAGACAGAGAGAGAGAGACAGAGAGATAGACACAGAGAGAGAGAGAGAGAGAGAGAGAGAAAGACGTGAGAGTAAAGGATGAAAGAGATTGCAGTCTTACTGATGAGGTTTCAAGACACAATTTTGCACAGTTACGTTAATTTTTTAAATAACAGATCCAGTCAGTTGACTGGGTGACATTTGTTTTTCCTATTTTTGAATAACAGCAAAGACAGAATTACCACAGTCAGAAAAAGCAGCCTTCTGCCAAATAAGGCTATTTAGGCCCATCTTACTTCACAGATCACATCACATCTGCTCGGCTCAAAGGCATCAAGGGCAGACGCTCAACAAATTAATTTTTAACGAGGCCACACAGTAATTAGGATGATGCCATACCACTATGTAACTAAATCTTTAAATAAAAACTGCTGTATATATCTTTACATTTTATGAGGCTTGATGAGGCCGTTTACGGCTTGAATGAATGTTTCTGGTGATCACATCATGTCCGGTTTTCATTTCGATTGCAGAAGGCCAGAATGCATTGTGATTGGGTTATGATTGGATCACTCAAACCACAATCAGAGGTGGTCACAGATGGATCCTGACCACATTCAGAGTGTAAATGGAATGAGTTCTTTGTATCCAAAATACAGCTACATAAGCAGAGTTGCTCAGGGTACCTCAGAGGTGCCTAACGGTCTTGGGAATCAAACCCGCGACTTTCTGATCACAGGGCGAATGCCTTAACCACTAGGCTACTGCCCCACTGAGGTACCATTAAGTAAGGTACTGCACCCACACACTGCTCCCCGGGTTCCTGGCTACCCGCTTCTTCACTTGGTGAATGGGTTAAATGCAAAGAAATTGCTGTTTACACTGTGTTTCCACATCGAGTGCCGGGCTGGGTTTACGCTCAGGCTTGGGCTGAAGTTGGCCTAGTTTACAAAAAACATTCCGATTTATCCCAAAAGTGTTACGTTTTATTACATTACATTAATCCAGCAGATGCTTTTCATCCAAATTTGAGGAAACACTCAAGCTTCAGGACAGTATGAGAACTAGAGGAGAGTTCTAAAGTCTTCATATAGGCTGCAGTGCAAAGAGGAGTGCATTTTTTTTAATGTAGAGAGGGAGTCAGCTGCTCTGGTTAAGAATGAATGTGCACACTTACCACAGCTGAGAGGCTGGGAACAAATTTGACAGAGTTTTGAATCTCCTCTTCCGTGACCTCCACCACCGTACAGTGTTCCTCTTCTAAAGGTAATGGGTCAGCACCATCCTGAGTGACCCATGGGTCCAGCTATACACACAGAATTAAAAGGTTTTGGAGTTGTTAGCACAAACCAATCCAGCATAACAACACAATAAATGCAATTAGCAAATGACTATGAAAGTGAAACACTTTGAAGGAGCCGCATTGTGAAATCCAACTGCACTCAAATGCACTCCCTAAGCCCTGTTTTTTTTTTTTATTATTCTCAAAAACATAATGGTCACCCAGTTCTTAATGCTTAACATGACATCTGTTCACCTGCAGTTCAATGCAAATAGCCAATCAACTTGCAGGTAAAGCTTCAAGAGGGAAGAGCCCTCACTGGCTGTGGAGGTATGTGCATTAAAACACCCTGGAAAAAAATTACACAGTATAGGTGCATTATTTGAGCCATACAGTACACAACACTTTCCAGCTTTTACTAATGATTTTGTAATGTTAATAATAAAATAATATTTTTGTTTAAATAGCACCTTTAAAACCTCTAAAACTCAATGTTGCTGTCAGTTAGAAATTCATGAGACTTGTCCCATGCAGAGAGACAGAAGCCTTGTCTTGTATGACTGGAAATAACTGTCTGGGTGCAAGGCCAAGATGACAGATTTTCCTCTAAGAACTTCAACCCAACACGATGTTGACAGACTTGTGTGCATGGCATCAATTGGAATTTGAAAGATTTGAATCTGGACTTTCAACTGAATATCTGTAAGAAAGAATTACTCTGCTTTTAATCACAGCCTGCAGTTGCAACTTCCAAGGCCTAAAAGAAGAAAACTAAGAAACGCATTTAACGGCTTTCAAAATGTGCCCTGAAAACCCTCATCTGACAAAGCAGAGGGAGAGCAGAATTCCCTAAAGAGTCTTCTACATGCTCAGGGGAGTTCTGCCTTAATGAGGCACTTCATATTTAGGTAATGACACACGGCCTGGATTCTGTATGCATGTGTGTTAATGATCTACACACTCTCACACCGTTATAACAGATGGATGTTTCCAGAGCAGTATTCTATTCTCCAATTGGGACCCACAGTAAAAAAGACTGACTGCCTTCACACACCTGCCAGAATTCTCAGCTTATTATGCAGGTTCGTGAGATTTGGTTTTTACAATGCCCACTTGCTTGAGCTACACCAAGTCAAAGTTAATATCAGAAAAAGCTTCAGAACGATTCAAAACGTGCTTGTTATGATGGCGTTCACCTAGGTTCTGTATTAGGACCCCTCAAAAAGCTTGCAAGCATTAATGCCATCTAAATTCCACAAGATGGCACCTTTGGCACATTTCCACCCCCTTCCCATACACACCAATGGAAAGCTCACATCAACACCTGAAGCAGCATGACTAGGCTCAAAAGGTCTAAGCCCACCCATTTTTGTCATTGGCCCAAAAATGTACTTTCCACATTAAAGTCTTCATCCAAAAATCAAAACACAAAAAAATTTGAAATTGACCCATAAAAATAGCTGTTTAACCAACTATCATAACTGAGCTGTTTGCTCATCATAGAAAACTAAGCTCCTCTCCGACCCTATGGTTCAGAAGCAGATGAACACCACTTATGTAAAATAAAACAGGACACTAACTACAAATAGACATCCAGCTCTGAACACGGCACGATCATTAACCTGCTCATTAACCCCGAAGACATAAATGCCAGAATTAATGAGCATATGTCCTTTAACATGACCGCTTCTGTGTTCAAGGAAATGAACGATTTTATTCTGCTTAAAATATTTTTTTCCTGTTCAACACTGTGTACGTTTTTTTCCCCTGTTGGATGCTTAGCACACGTGTAATACTTTATCTGGCACAATTACCCAACCCACAAATTTGTCTTGGCCTTTCGAGAAAGCAGGTCTTGATGGTGTTCAACTAGGTTCCATATTAAGTCCCTTCACATTTTGAGTTCTCACATTAAATTTTGACCTCACCTTGATCTCAGGAAGGGTGATCCTCATGTCTGGGTTCTTGTCTAGCATTCTCAGGATCAGGTTCTTCAGGCCTTCACTGATAGTCGGCCTGGAGGAAAGATTATTGACTGATTAAAGATTTATCTGACAGCGGGAGATGAAATAGGCTTTGATATAATAATTCAGGTGGATAAAACAGACTTTGATCTCATAAACCAAGTCTTTTTTCCTGATCATTTAGATAAGATTCAGATCACTTCACTGATCCTGCTTCATCCCAGATTTGCCCGTCTATTCAACCAGCCACAGAAAAACTGTTCTCCACAAAACCCATTGAAGGCCTTGGGGCTAAAATACAACTGAGGCGACGACAACCATTTGTTACAGGAAAGCCGGAATTCACTGAAAAAAAAAAGAAGATATATGACGTCCCCAAGCAGACAGCAAACTGGCAGAGCTATCATTACATCTGCTATCAGACATTTCGTAAAAGCTTAGAAGCAGACAGACAGAATTTGACGCTGAGTGGTAGAGAAACAGGGTGGCAATCAAATCAAAGGTAGTGCGTTTCAAAGCATCTTTTGTCCTCATTCAAAGCTGAAAACAGTGACAGCATTGTGGGATTCAAAAGACGATAGTGTTTTGCACAACAGAATAGTATTAGTTCATCTATTTGAGTGCTTACACATATCCATATATGTAAGGATGAGTAACAGGAAAAGGCAGTATTTAGAAATATACCTATACTGTACTATTCTAGAAAAACAAAAAACAGGTCAGGCATTCTTCTAAGCTTATCATATAGCAATAAGAGGGAACCAACTGAATACTTGCAGTAATGAGTAATGCATGTGTAAAAGCAACCACAGCTACTCTATGGAGCGGCGTATGCAACTGGAGGTTTTAGTGCAACTGATTTGCATTTTAATATTCATTTTAAAGAGGTTGAGAAGTGTGTGTGTGTGTGTGTGTGTGTGTGTGTGTGTGTGTGTGTGTGTGTGTGTGTGTGTGTGTGCTGGGGAGTGGCGATGCAAATAATTAAGATACAGGTAGCAATTGACCTCAGCTGCCTCCATAAAAATTAGATTTTTTAAATGCCAAGGGACTAAAAAACTGGGGTGCGTTTACTTTAAGAAGGCAGACAGACAGACAGAGGAACATGAAAATAATGAACTATAACAAAAGCATGCAGATAATCACAGATCTGCTACTTGTTTAGGTTACGAGAGAAAAACATACTGTGCTGGCCCTTTAAGATGCTGCTAGGTTGCACAGCTAGTTCTGCTAAGCCCAGTTTGAGGCAGAACAGTCTTTTTTGGGTTCAGCATAAGTAAAGGAATCTAAGGTAACAAAATTATGGGCAAACAATTAAAGCAATGCACAATAATGATAGAGTTTCTATCCGTTTTTGGTCACTTCATTTGACTTATTGGGGAGGCATCCAACACTTTTTCTCACGAAGAAGCACCTTTTGGTGTTGCCTACGGTCTCTTGTTGTCATTAAAATAAAACAAAGAGCTCAGAAGATTCAGAAATGCCAGAAGTAATTTTGAAGAAAAAAAAGATGCTGGCTGGCCCATAAATTTTTTAAAAATTATTTTCTTCATTTAGCATTCATACATTTTGCCCTTAGTCTATATATATAGATACTGAAATTAGGGTTAAATAAGAGTCCCTTTGGAAAATACAACTCACCCTTTGAAATTACATTTGGCAGAGCTACTTAGAAAAGAATTAAACAATAGTTACAATAGTATCACTGGTGTAGCACGGTATGCTTGCCCAGATAGGGAGTCAAACCCTGTTGTGTGGAGAACAGCGTTGTTATCCACTACACTGCACAACCTAACTCACAGGTAAAAAAAAAAGCTTCACTTTGACTCTGTACTCTGTACACAATGGACAAACTGACAGCAGCAGAGTGTGTATGTACAATATATTTCAACTGCATTTAAAGGCACTGTGTCATGTGGGAAGAGATCAGCTCACAATGTGTGTGTGTGTGTGTGTGTGTGTGTGTGTGTGTGTGTGTGTGTGTGTGTGTGTGTGTGTGAGAATTTGTGTGTGTGTGTGTGTGTGCGTGCATGTGCGCATGTGCATGACCGCAAGCATGTGTGGGTGTGAGAAGCGCTCAAGAAAATGCTTTCATTAGCTGATGACAACCTGTCCAACCACACACACACTCTAGCTGCCAATCTCCCTGATATGCCTCTAGACTCCAAAACACATGCCCTCTTCCAAGCTGACACGTGCGCACGCACACACACAGTCACACTTTCAAAAGAGCTGAAATGTCCTGCTTCATGAGAAGAGACTCACAGAGACAGTTTATTGACATTTTTATCTCCAAATTCAGAGAGCTGTGGAACTTCAAAGAGCGGGAGGTTGAGCGAGCTGCAGGCGCAGTTTCTCTCTCGCTCTCTCACTCTTTGTGCAAGGCTCTTGTCTGAGGTTCTCTGCCTTTGCTGAGACTTTTTCATGGACAAAGCCTTTTGCGATTTATTACTATCTGTTCCTTCTTACATGTACTATGTCAATATGTCACAGAGGCTTTAAAGGGATAATTTGGCAAAAACTGAATTCATACCATTTTCGTCTTACCACATATATAGCTAATCTGCCAAGACATGTTAGGCGTCTGATATTTGATTCTTTAGTTATGCACTAGAGCAGGGGTGGGCAAACCCACCACTGTGGGTGCAGGTTTTCTTTCCAACCAAGAAGAAGCCAGACCTGAGTAACTGAAAACCAAGACCAACTGATTA
>JBBPDC010152244.1:0-20785 GCA_037974485.1 Hemigrammopetersius urotaenia | reverse complement strand
ATCTTTAAGTCCATCTCATGAAAAATCGGAGCAGAAACAAAGGTGTTGCGTTTATATTTTTGTTGAGTGTATATGTAAACATAATGAAACCCAGTTCTTACTATTGTTTTCTGCAAAGTTCTTGAGGTCTTCATAAGTTTGGATTTCTGACTCTGGGCATCTGGCGACGCAGAGGGCTACAGACTTGATTTTCCTTTTCACAATGTCAATTCTGCAGGGGTCCAGGAAGAACACGTACCTGCAGAGTATACAAAATAAAACTGGAGCAGAAAATTTGGACCTTGAGGAAAAGAAATAGGCAATTGCAGCATTTCTTGTTAAAATACACCTATAAACTAAAGCACAACACAATAGTTTAAGACAGTTCAATGACAGTTGACTGGCATTACTCAACGGTAGAAGTGCTGCTGTCTGGGCAGATTCCTGATCTGTGAACCTACTCACTTTACCAGGCTGGATGCACTTGCAAAACAATGACTCAAACACATACTTTCAGACCCACAGCAGAGTGTGTTTTATCCCAGCTGTAAGTAGAAGTGGGACCTGTTTTGCTTAGCTTAGGGGCAACCTCCATCAGAGCCATCTTGTCTGACTAAACAAGTATTAACAGTGAATCAGGAGCTTAAACGGAAACTGAACATAAGAAAAACGGCTGTCAAACTCCAGTCTTCCAGTTCCCCAGCACAGTTTCGTTTACTTATAAACACTTAATTCAGCTCAACAGCTAATTATTAGGTCTATCATAGGTTGAAATCATGAGTATTAGATGTGGTTATATAACAGTTTCATCTGTGCAGTCTGATTGGATGAAAAATGTTATCATTGTTGTCCAGAGATGTTCACAAGACATTTTTACCAAATCCAAGTCTTTGTGCTCGAGTCCAAGTCAAGTCTCAAGCCTTTGAGTGAACATTTAGAAGATATGTTAATTGGCCACGCCCCATGATTCCAATTGGCTGTTGGCTAGCAGGGGGCGGGACTGCGTGCTGTGATATGCCCTCACCAACATGGAGGATTGCCTTAAATGATCTTAAATCTAAATATTAAATATGAAAAATATATCTCGCACACCTAAATGTGAAACTCCACAGTTAGATGGGGCTCGGTGACCCCTTTCCAACGACCCCTCGAAAACCGTTATTAGCTGAAAACCGTTCATCTCGGACAAAAGTAATAAATAATTCCATGAAATGAACATTGTTTACGAGTTATGACTCACTAGTCACAGCACCCGAGTCAAGTCTCAAGTCATTGAGTGCAAGTCTAAAGTCAAGTCACAAGTCTTTGTTTGTGCAACTTAAGTGCGACTTAAGTTCAGACTCAAGTCCCCATCTCTACTGTTGTCATATCAGGTAGTACATCTTTTACTTATTATGATTATTATGATAACATTCCAGCGGATCCAAAGTAAGGAGCATGCCTCTAATGGTGAAACTACGTTTTGTGGAAAGAGGTTGAGGAGTGACATAAGCTGGAAAAGATAAAACAAAAATCTAATAGCTGGGACTGTCCAAAGGCAGGGTTGGGTACTAGCACAGTTCAGACCGAGAGCCAGAGAGAGAAATATATTTATCTTACACACTTGTTTAAGCTTTGGTCCTGGCCACTGAGCTTGACCCCTGGGATTTCTTTGTTCTTCTGACCGCAGATGTTGCCATAGCTGTCATACCCAGATACGAGTCTGGAGGCTGCTCCCGTTGTTATTGCGAAACCGCAAATGAAGAGCTACCGGAGACAATGTAAAAAGTGCGTTATTGGACAGCTCAACACACCAGGAGGAGGACACTCTCATCTGAGATGAATAGCATCACAGTGATGGTTAGGGCAGAGAGACTGAAGCCTTTTCTTGGACTCCCAGCCATATATGTCTGTTGTATTGCTATGTGCTGCTTTCAGTCTTTATCGTTGCTATGCTTTTTTTAAAAATTACATAGATTGTGCCTTAAAATTGGAGAAATAACGCTAGAGTGTCACAAGCTTCTAGGTGCCATTAAAATGTCTAAAAGAAAGGCTGTTTGGTTGAAATTAATCTAAAGTTGGAAATTACTTTCTCCTAATTTAACTCAGAAAAATTCTTACTAATTCTTCCTAATTCTTACATGTCAGAAAAAAACTTTACATCTTCAAAATCATGATGTCTGCTATCAAACTGTGTTTGCCACTTTGAGAAAGACCCAGCTTGCAAACAGCAAGGCCACCGTTGTCATATATGCCAAGTGCTTTTTGCAACCTTTTACTCACCATTCTTGTTTCCTTTGTAAATAATTGTTTATACTTTTCAAATGATACGCATCTAAATCAAAAGCAAAAGCAAGTAGCAGTACCGGTTTACACCTGAATCAACCACACAACTCACAGCCGTCTGTGTCCCTAATGGTGTCTCAGTGTAGTTATAAGCAGAAATATATATATTTTTTTTTGCTGAATCCTTACTATAATGTGCAAGTCTTTCTAGTTCAAAACCTATTTTTTCAAATTACCCAGGTAAAGTGTTTCAAATGTCTTAGACAACTCACATCCTAATATTCTCCTCAACTGTGGCCACACATCCCAGATTATTTACTACATTCCCAAAATATGTGTGTCATCCGCATTGTCTGCTCCACACACTCTCCAGCACAAATGTTGTGGACATGCCCTTTTGATCTAAGGAGTGATGAAGTATCCGGGTATCTACCCTAGAGCTGGATTTTGATTTCTGAACTTCACATGTATTGTACCAGTCTTTCGAACTCCGCTGGCATTTGTTTTCTTTTTCCCCATTTATCTCTAATATAGAGTGTTGAATTTCCTCTTCTCTGTTCCAGCCCTTTATATAATCCTGATAACACGCTCCCTGTCTTCTTCTCATATGCTTTCCACATTATCTTGATCATACTGGAGGGTTCCAAATATATCTCTGGTTTCATGGATTTTTAAGTAGTCCCTGACTTGTAGATATCTAAATGGGTCACAGTTATCCAAACCAATTTCTTCAAATTTTTGAAAGCTTTTAATGTGGTCTCCTTTGAGTAATGTTTGCACAATTGTTATACCCTTATTTGACCATAAGGGTCCCTGGTTTAAACTCTGGGTCATAAGTTATCCAATTCGAGATCTGCTGCTCCTTCTCCAAATTATATTTCCAGTGTGAATTTTGTGATTGCATCCAGCTGTTATTTGGGACCATGCTTTGTATGCAATATCTTCCTATTCTTCTTACCATGTATAACTTCAGTCGCATCAATATACCCAAGGCTGTAGTTGCGAAGCGTGATAATATTCTTGTAGATGTTTTATGGCCATCCCCCCTTTGTCCAGTGCAATTTGAACATTATTTCCTACCCCCCCTGGAGATATTTTTATCCCATTCTATAAACTGTGGTTTGAGGATTTTTATTGGTAGTGATTGAAACAGATATAGAATTCTTGGCAGTACATTTTAATAATTTCTATTCTAGAACTAAAATCTACTGTGAGTAAGGACCACATTTCCATATATCTTTGTAGATTTGCCTATTTAACACTGTGACCATTCACTTTTCAATGTCATGGGTCGGCATGGACATCACCAAGCTCCTCCAGCTGGACACCCTGTACTAATTAGTATCAAGGCACTCACCATTCCGACATTGAACAGGGCAAAAAGGATCAACCATGGAATGTCTGTGCACCTGCGATCCTCCAAAGGCTTCCAGTCCCGCTTTTTCTGTCAGGGAACACAAGGAGTTAATTCAGCCAGTACAGAAACTCTCTAATGCTACCCTCCACCTCAGTCTTAAACACTGACATGGGATAAAGCTTGGTCAGAACTAGGGCTGCACAATATATCGCAAGTTTACAGTCACCGCGATATCAACATGCGCAATATACGTATCGCGATATAAAAATATGCATATCGCATTTATTGACTGAACTGTAACAAATGGTGCTTTTCCAAAACTCTTCACCAAGTGCCACAGAGAAGAGGGCAAAAAAATCACTGGGCATTTTCTTCTGGCTAAGTACTAACTGTAATTTAAATTATGTTTACATTTATTTAAGATTTTCAACAATGTTCAATGGTTCAAATGTTTTATGGAAGGCAGTATATAGAGTACTGACAGTGTTAAAAACATGCCCACCCTCACCTTCTTTCATGAGTTCTGAATTTCAGAGCACCATATCAATTACCAAAATTCCTGTATTTCCCCACTTTAGGATCCCTAGATCATTGATTCCCAGTGCTGCTTCTCCGTTTGCCCTGTTAAACACACCTGATGCAAATAAGTAACTGGCTAATGAACAAACCCTTCCTGTGTTGGAGCTGGAAAATACTAAAAAGTGCAGGATAGGGATTTCCCAGTCCTGGTCCCAGAGCCACTCTGCCCTGCACACCGCTGCCCAAAACACAACTGATCCGGCAACTTAACAGCCCCTTATTGAGCTGATTTGGGTGGTTTAAAACAGGACATGTACAGGACAGCTGCAGGACAAGGGTTGGAAACAATAGTCTAGAGCAGCATTTCTTTACCCTGCTCCAAGCACTGCAGGCTTTCAAAAACAATTCCGAACCTCGTCCTTTGTGCCCCGAGTCAGTGAAAGTGCTGTGGGTCTTCAAGAAACGCTGAACTACAGAGCGGCCCAACGTGGCCAATGCTCCCTGACGTCATTCGAGAGCATCTGAAGATACATACCTTATCTTTTTTAGTAATCAGTTTTGACCATGAAATGCATTTGCTAATCTCTTGTTGCAATCGTTATTTTGAGCTAATGCATTAAAATGTAATTGGAATAAAAAGTCTGGGGAGTAGAAGGAGCCCCAGCCCCCTAACCAACCTTGAGAATGGAATGTTTAGCAACTGTGATTATAGTACAGGTGTAAAGTATCAAATTGTCATGTGTTTACAGCACACAGTGTAAGCAAAATTATTTGTCTGCATTGAAGCGGTGGACAGCCAGGAACACACAGTGCCCAGGGAGCACTGTGACCGGTTTCAGTGTATGAGAGCTATGACAACATCTGCGGCCAGAAGAACAAAGAAATCCCAGGGGTCAAACTCAGTGGCCAGGAAAAACCTTAAACAAGGAAAAAAGGATACCTAAGAGGTGCCACTAGCAGTCCTGGTACGTGCTAACCACTGGGAACACCTGATCTCTTGTTTTGGAGATGGTCTGCTCCAGTGATATAGACTTCACAGTCAGTGGTTGCCGATTTTAAATACTCTCAACTGTAACTTGACACGAAATTCGTTCCGTGTCTAACTCATTCATCCAAGTAAAACAGACCCAAGATACCACTAGCAGTCCTGGGATTCGAACCCACGACCTTCTGATTGCAGGGGCAATTCCCCAACCACTAGGTCACCATATACACATATATCCTCATATATACAAATATATATTCAGTGATTTTACCTCTGTGCTGCCGCAGCATCCCATTGCAGGAAATTCCTGAGCCGAGGATCGACAGAGGAAACAGTGGCTGTAAACCAACAGGGGAGTTGTCTCGGGTGTGGAATGCGAGTCGAAAACAACACTGATCCTACGCAGCTAGCACCCTCAGATAGCCGCATGTGTAATAACTAGCTTCAACAAAACGCACACCGATCGCCTATCCAATCTGTCGAGTTTTTTTTTAAACTTAGCGTCTCCCTTTCTCGAAACCGCCCAACAGGAACAACTTCCTGAACAACGTGAATACGAGAGAAAAGGGAAGGCGGAGGCGAGTCATGCTTGGGCAGCGTTTCCTGACCGCTGAACAGTAGCTCATGTTTAGCTTAAATACTAACCGACGCAGCATCTAGAAGTCTAAGCTGATCCTAGGTCAGCCTGTCCTGACTTTTACCGGATTGGCGGCAGATTTGACTAGCAAAGAGAACCATATAAACGATGAAGCCTAGAGACTTATAGAGACTAGGGCTATATCGATTTCTTTATAGCAATATTGACATACGGAAGAATATCAGTGTAATGCGAACTTTATATAACGTAATATATTCTACATAAGAAAAACACAATACTTTCTTATTTTTCAGGTTTTTTTTTTAATGAAGACATTCCTTTGTTAGACGATCAATCACTTTGATTAGATAACGTTGTTTTGTTTGAAAGGGTCAGCAAATCGGTTGATAAAATAGTGCACGTTTATTCCCTTCATTGTTTCCGGATCTGAAGCCCCGCCTTCTTTTCTTGGAACCCCCCCCCCCCGTTGCTTAGCAACCGCAAACCAGGATGAGCTTTCGTTTTGAGCCTCAGCATGAAAACCCTATTTTATTGTATTTCATGTGTAGTAGCCAGCTTCTTCTTCTTTCACCTTCGGCTGCTCCTGATTAGGGTTTCCACAGCAGATCAACCATCTCTATTTCCTATTCTCTGCATTTTCACTCCAACTGCCTGCATGTCGCCCCTCACCACATTCATAAACCTCCTACTAGGCCTACCTCTTTCCCTCTTCCCTAGCGGCTCCAACCTCAGCATCCTTCTCCCAACATACTCAGTGTCTCTTCTCAGTGTCTAAACCAACCCAGCTCCGCTTCCCGTCTTTTCATCAGTTCCACTCTCTCCAAATTACTTGTTCTACTGTCTTGTACGTCTTCCCTTTCACTCTTGCTAGTACTGTCGTCGAGAATTGTCTCAATTGTCTGAAAGCCTGAAACAACTTCTATGTCATGAAATCAAACAAAGGAGCAGCAATTAGAGAGCTCCCTCCAGGACAGAGCTTAAACAAGCCTCAGAATTCAACACCCATTTTTGATTCAACCCACTTATTGGCTTTCCACCAAGTTGTAATCAGCCCATTTTCATATCTCCACCTTTCACTGTTTCCACTAATAATTAAAAGAGCAGTAATCACTACTTAATATTCAGTCATATCTGGCCCCACTTGGACACCAATAAGTTCATAACTGGGTTTATCGCAGTTTTAAAAAAAACATTGTGAACAACTCGTGTTCGGTTCAGTCTGCATAGAATTATTTTTGGGTTCATTTGACACAGTTGATGTGTAGCACCCTTGCTTTCAAAGACGCATGCAATGGAAAGATGTTCAGGCGTAGATGCTTGGCTTCAACTAATATTCATTGGGGACTTTTGGGGCTTCCTTGTCGCCTGATTCCCAGCACTCATTTGCTCAAAAGTCTGAGGGAGAGAGTTCAATAGTTCAAGCTCTCTTACTACATGCTCGTTCCCTTTAAAACCATGTATTTCTACCATGTCAGTCATAAGATAGGATACACCTTTATTAGTCCCACAAGTGGGAAACTTGCTTTGTCATGGCAGAAAGTGGACAGCACAAAGGTAAGAGGAGCAAAAACAAAAAAACAATAGAATAGAATAAAACACTATACCAACAGTACAGTATAAAATGTACACTATACATCTAATAATATAAAACATGTCTGCATATGTATTGTAAAATATAAACATATATGCATGTGTAAACTATATGTAGATTTAGGCAAGTTGTATGTATGTGCACTATGAGCATACGTGTTGCATCAGAAAAATTGCACTCAAGTAATATTGCACAGAAGAGAAACTACCTATGGTGTATCGGATGTGTGTGTGGTCACCCGTGCAGTCTTTGTTGTAAAAAAAATCAGGTGAAATGTAGCTGTTGAGGTCTGTGGAATGCGGAGTCTTTGACACTGATACCACACAAGAGGTTTTCTAGAGCTGTGGAACTCTCCCCAGCATACCCTGCATAGTTGATCTGTGCAGGACCTGACAACCCTTCAGCTGATGCCACATGGACCTGCTGCCTTCCTGGCTTTTATCCTCCTCAGTTCCCTTCTTACCTGGATGGTTGAGAGAGACAGGCTGGAGCCGTGCACTGGATGCTGTGGTTGGGGAGGAGGAGCAGTGAGCAGAGTGTGTGAAGGAGGTGTGAAGTGACTGAGGTGGAACAGAGGTTTGGGTGGGGGTATCTGTAGGAGATGTTAGAGACTGCACCCAGGATGAATCAAACCTGTTGAAGAAGTGATTGAATTCAGTATCTGCCTGTCACAAATCACTCCTGCCACTCTCCTTCACCCATTCCACCCTACCTGCACTCTTTTTTCCACCTCTATTTCACATTTCTCGATACTCTGAGCTGTTGACTGCCTCTTATCCATGCACAGGTATTCTGTCTTAGTCCTACTGACCTACATTCCTCTCCTTTCCAGAACATCTCTCCTTCTATCCAGGGTCTCCTCCATGCTCTTAACAGATCACAATGTCATCAGCAAACATCTTAGTCCACAGGGACTCCCGTCTGATCTCATCTGTCAACCTGTCAATCCTATAGCCAACAAGAAAGAGCTCAGAGTTCATCCTTGATTTAAACTCACCTGCCCCATCACACTGCCCCTGTACATATCCTCACATACTTCTCTGCCACACCCGACTTTCTTATACTATACCACGACTCTTCCCTGTTCATAGGTTTCCTCCAATACCACGAAGACACAGTGCAGCCCTTTCGGACCTCCTCTGTACTTCTCCATCAACACTTTCAGAGCAAACATTGCACCTGTAGCGCTCTTTCCTGGCGTGAAGCCATACTGCTGCTACCAGATCATCACATCTTTTCTTAACCTAACTTCCACCACTCTTCGCCATAACTTCTTCTTGAAAATTTGTATCAGTTCACTTCTTTTCCGCTTTTCTCTCACCTCTAGATGGCGACATCCTCCTTTGTTTTTGCGGACTTTATGTTGGCTGCACAAAAGGGTTCCTCTTGTTTAGGAACACAATGTGCTAACGGTGACCTTGTTGGTTGTATGTATCACTATGACTAATACATTTCTCATCTCAAACACAACTTCCCAGTCAATCGTGTGTGTGTGTGTGTGTGTGTGTGTGTGTGTGTGTGTGTGTGTGTGTGTGTGTTTGTGTTGAGTCTCTACACTGTTATTATCATTTCCTGATGAATAACAACCAGTACAATATCATTATTATTACTGTATATTGTTATTTGTATTGTAATATATAATTTAGAGTATCATGCGCAAATAAATGTGTATACAATAGATTTAAAACTTATGTAGTCAGTAAAACAATTGAGTAAAAAGTATAAATATATAACTACTTACTGTTTTTATTTATTATAGTATTTAATTATTTTTAAATTATTTAAATTAACCTACAATTATTCAAATGTATTTAAATACATTAAAATCTTTGTAAATAAATTAGAATGTTTCATTAATGTTACCTATGACAGTATGATAGCTACTGTTATACATTATACTGTTTGATTATTACTGTTACTGGATGGTGCCATGGGTTGGTGGAAGTGGTTCTGCTCTATGAATACAATACCTATAACTTCTGAGTATTTGTTTTTTGAAATTAAAGAATTTTGGTCATAAAACATAGTAGTTGTCCAATGAGGAGTAAAAGCATTAACTAATGTTAGCACATTTTTTTATGGAAAGCAATCAAATCTCCCCGAATCACATAGTCTCCCTCCAAATATCATGTTACGCAATCCTGTGAATCCCTATATGGAGGATTTTGTGGGATGTGCTTTGTAAGTCAGCCTAGAATGGAAGATACCATTTAGCGGGTTAGAAGGGGAATTTGTTTCCCCTCCTGTCACGTGCTGGCAGCGATAAGTACTGGATCCCCCAGTCCCACCGGATCTGTTTTCTCCCCTTCTCCAGACAAATATTCCTTACTCACTGTGCACTGCACTGCTGAGCCCCTTTCACAGCTGCGTGTTGACACACACACACACACACACACACACACACACACACACACACACACACACACACACACACACACACACACACACAAGACTAAAGCTGTGTATAATGTGGGGTCACACAAGACATATTTGTTCAGAGTAGTATCAATGCAGTACCATCCTCACCTTCTAGCTGTATGCAAGGTCAATATTTACAGATTAGCTGTCTCTCCTGCTCCTGTATACATGTGCATGCACATACATGTGCAGGGGGTTGTTTCTGTACCTGGCAGGACATATTTCACACACAGCACTGAAAAACCCCCCACAAGAGACCACTGCAAAAATATCCAGTTTCTCAGGTTTTATCTTTTATATGTGCAAGTATTGAACTGAACAGCTTTGGCTTAGTTTTTACGAGCTGTTGACAGTATTTCTTCTAGTTTTTTAAAGCATAATGTTAAAGGAAATGACAAAACATCAGAATACGAGAAAATACGTTTATAAAACTTCAGTAATTCAAAGAAAACAAATCTATTGTTCACTCTTAAACAAAATGGCAATAATAATCTTCCTGCAGTATTTTGCAATAGAACTGGTTACATAGCAAGACATTTCCTCATTAAATAAGATGTGATTCAGGTGATCACTAATCAGTACCTCATAAAGCAGAATGAGGTGCTTGTATAGGAATTTAACAGACACTAGCATGGAATGGTTGTCATACACATAGAGATACTGATCTCTTACTGGTCTCTTACTTTTTTCCATAGCTGTATGTAGTACACAAAAGCTTTATCACTGATAATCATAATCTTTCCCATATCTGTTTTTATCCACCCCTGGTCCCCCTGGTTGATTTTCTCAGTGAAAAGAAGTTAATACATCTGTATAGAGCAAACCCCAACCCATTTGTATAATTTGTGAGCATTTATCATTTACTGAATTTAATATATTTCATTTTGGAAGGTGACTCGACTCATCGGGACCTAGACCAAGTCAGGAACTGACCTTTTCAGAGCATAATAAATTATGTGGCCCTTCAAACCGCTCAGGGTGTTGTGCTTGCACTTAGCAGCCGGGTAGCTGACTGGGGATCTGAAACTAAAGGTAATGGACTCTTACACAGTGAGAGAAAATGACAAAATATATCTAAGCTTTTCTGATGTTTAAAAATCAAATGGCATAAGAAATGGAAAGCAAGTGTTTAGAGGGTGTGATTTGTGGATCTCGAAAAAAGGAGAAGGTAAACGCAACATTCCTCATTTGTAATGTAAGTTAATGCTTTTCTGTTGGTCTGGGAGATGTTGACAAAATCTTAATGAGTAATGAAAACTATGAAAATGGAGATACAAGGTATTGTTTCGAGTATGGCACTAAGTAACTAGGTGCAAGCTCTTATAGGCTACCTTAAATAAGACCAGTTTAGGATTCGACCTTTTTAAACAAGCATAGATCTTTCATATAACAGTATTGCAACAAGCTTGAATTTGGGCCTAAGCAATACTCAGCACACCACTCCAGGCAAACAGACTGTGAACTTTGTGTTCAATAGCAGTGTATTCATGAGGGACCCAGTGATTCATGCAAGGGCATGCTTTGAGAGTACAGTGACCTTAGTGATCAAACTGTGTGGGTTATTACTAGGAATTGGGTAGGAGTTCCACACTAGTTGTGAGACCTGAATTTCATATATTTGCAGACTTCTATAAGAAGGAGTATGTCCTACAGTGTCAGAAACCACATAAGCAAGACTTTACTGAATAACTGGACTTGGTTTAAGGCAAACTTCACAAAACGCGTGATTTAGACATTCATAATGGTAACCTAACTTCCATTGTTTGTTAGTTACATTAGCCTTGTACAACTGAATACTTTATTTTGATCTGAGTGCTCTTCTCTGCCACATGGTAATCAAAGCTATAAAACTTTCATACATTGAAGCATTAATGGCAAAGATGGTGAGCGAAGAGGAAAATGTTTCATTGTCATTTCACAGAAATACTCTAGTTATTTTCAAGCTAAACTCTCTGCATATATTGGATATATATCTATTTGCTGCCCATTCTCAGGCAAGGAACAGAAACATTGACTCGAAGCAAATTTTATGTAGAGTTTTAGCATCTCTTCATTGGCTCCTATTGTTTTCAGGAGAGTTATTATTAAGCTCAGGGAAATCATTGTCATTGGTATTTACTTAATGCTGCAATATTCATAAAATTCCAGCAGATTTTTGACACTGCATTTGAATTTGATCCCAAACACGTCCTGCAGGACCTGCTCGTATCCGTGAACCGCAGATGAGGCCATGGTTGGCTTTTGTGCCACGTAAGCAGTTTTGACCAGTGGAGGTCCAGTGTGGGGGCAGCGCACAAACAGCGCTTGTTCAGAAAACACATAGTAGAGTGAAAAACACAGAACACAAGTTCACAGAACACTGGCAGGCAGAAGAGGATCATCACATGGCGCTTAGGGGCAACCCACACATTGAGTGTGAAATGAAACCAGGGTGTTCCTCCCAGCTGTTCCCTATCAAAGGCCCTCTGTGATGGAGCAGCTGCCTGAGCATTCACCACAGGCAGGAAGCATAGAGAGGGTCGACGTGTTGCTGAGACCAGTTTCATGTTAATTTATGATCGAGATCTGGGAACTTTGGCACCCTATCCATATAAGTAGAAAACAAGTAGAAAACTCTAAAATTATTTTTTTCCCTCACTGCATCATTTTGCACTAGACATTCTATTAATACTGTATATAATACTGTATATATTTTCCGTACTTAGAAAAATACTAAACACTCTTTAAAAAGGTTCTTTTCTAAATTCTTACATTTTTTTAATTTTATTTTTATTTTTTTATTTTATTCTTTTTTTTATCTTTATATTTTTCTATATATTTCTGTAAAGTTGGGGGAACACGAGCCTAAGAATTTCATAATGATGCTACGTTGTTATCTGTATATGACAATAAAACTTGAAACTTGAAACAAAAGTTTGAAACAATCAGTAAAATGAGTGCAGTGCAATAATAATTGCAATACAATAAAGATACAAAGTGAGAAACTGGTCTTAGATCAGCAATAACAGGATCTACCAGTGGCAATGATAATGCTAACGTACGTCTGTGGCCTTGTTCAATCATGGATTTAAAAAGGCATACACATGCTACTAGGCTGGATTTCACACACTTGTGGTATCATAAATACTTTTAATTATGTAAAAAAAATTTGAATTACTTTTACTGACTCTACATCAAAAATTATAGATAGATATTAGAATAATGTGTGACATTATTTTTTGTTATGTAATGACAAATGCCCTATTGCATGGTTCAAAATACGGGGTGTTCTAAGGGGTACTGTATCCCCCCCCCCACATTAAGACCCAGACACCACCCAAAGAGACCAAAAATGCAGATGGGGGGCAGTGTTTTTAACTTTTTCTTGTTGTTAAAAAAGGCAGTACCCCCCAAATATGGTGGGCCAATTCACACTCTGCCCTATTGTACATAACTGATACAGTTAATGGCAGGATTTGAACCTCATCCAAGCACTCTGGCTCACATATGGAGTGCTGGTTATGACCAATTAGTGTTTTGTTAGCTCTTTTAAAGATAAACTGTCTCTTTTTTAGCACTTATCCAACTCCACAGGAGGCAAAGCAACTCTGATTTAGGGACCAAACTGGAAATGACAGCGTTAATGTGCTTACCATAGGCCTACTCTGAGTATTAAGTCTGGTGTCCAAATGGCAGTTGTTTGGGTAAAGCCAATGGAGTCATGCGGCAGAATATAGAGACTGGGTTGAGTTGAAGTTGAAGTTGAAGTTTATTGTCATATGTACAGAGTACAGTGTACAGAGCACAATGAAATTCTTACTTGAACACCCTCTTTACAGATAGAACATAAAGACATGAAAGACAACACTGTGCAGCAACAGTAGTCTTAAGTTGTATAAAGAGATACAGTAAAGTGACAAACAGACAATCTGCGAGGAGCGGCATTCAACACGTCGCCATGCTACGGCGCCGAGAAAGAACTTGCTGGTTTAGAAAGACACATGTAACCACCAGAATAATTTTACTAAACCACTCTGGCACTTAGGGTTTTAATGGCGCCTTAATCAACGCGACAAAAAACGGAACCACAGTCAGTCCTGCAGTGATGCCAGGTTAAATGTAAATGTTGTATCCTGTCTCCTTTTACGCCTGGTCACTTAATAAAGGTCTTGAGTCTCAGGATAATATCTGGATGAGGCCAAGCCACATCAAAATGCAGGTGTAAACACACAAGACACATTTAAAACAGATATAAATCTTAAACTTCTGCTGGTGGTCTGAGACGTATTCACATGTTATTGCAGTGTTAATGCATATGTATATGTATTGTGACGGACCCTTCCCTGCAGTTCTGCTTATGGGAAAGACCATTGTCACTAAATGAACTATCATTGCTTCTTCAGCTCATCTCCTAATTAGAGTTTCATCCCTTTCTAGATGAGCCAGTCAGCTCAAATAAAGCACCAGTTCAGTTAAAATTCACCTCTCCTTGTTGTTTTTTTTTTTTTACCGTCTCTCTTCATCGCGTTTTAATACACGTAGAACGGCGATGAGACGAGAGCATAATTATTGATTGTCTGAATGTGTTGTGCAAAATTGCTCTTTCTATTTGAACAGAACAGAAAAATGAGGGGCAGCACATTTTTATTTTTGCCTGTGTTAGCAAAACCGTGTCTCTCCAAAAATAAAGTAGCTTTTCAGCAAAAGCCACTTTTGTGTTTATTAATATCCGAGTTCATTAATGAGTCACAACAGCAACAAAAAGATGTTGGTTCAGCGTTCATACTAGATAAGAAATAAAATGCCTAAATTTGAGATAAAGCTAGTGGTTCTCGAAGTGGAACCATTTCAGAAGAAGAAGAGTTGGTTGTTTATGAACTGATTTGCATATTACTCTCCACACCGTGATGAATTTCAGTGTGGCTGATCGGAGACCACTAAGTAAGAATATGTGAGTAAAAGTATATGAACTGACCAGGTGTACATGGTCACTGGAGGCAGCAGAAACAAATGCAGCTCCTCTTTAACCTCTTTTTCTGTCTTATCTGCGATTTGCAAGGCCCTTTTTTTGCAATATACCTTAAAACCACATGGACGGTGGAGGCACAGCTGCGCATAAACGCAGTCACGGATGGAGAGGACTGCTTCAGCCATCGCGTCTCGTAAACAAAGGCGTAACGTCTCAGAAGCCACAGCTAGTTTTAACGATACTTTTCTAAAAGGACATAAACGAGTGTAACTCAGTCTGAATGTTTCTCTGGTAAATTCTGACCTTATGTGCAGGGCTAGCGCATCGCAGTGACGTCATGTTACCTTTTACCCAGTTTCTCTCACAGACGAGGTTACTCTCGGTCACCGAGGAGGAGTTCTCTCCTTTTTCTACTTTCCGTTTTCTAAAATGCATTCCAAGCTGCTCTGGTGGGTGAAAATAAACATGTGACCCGATTTTGCTCACAAATATATACACATATATGTCCTTCTGTAGTAAATAAAGCGCAGAAACGCTTTTGTACAGTAGTACATGTATAGTAGCACATTTAATCCTCTGCGGGTCAAACGGTGGACATACATTCTCAAGTTTCTTACAAACGTGTGTTTTCGGCCAGTCGTGGTTTGTTTAGTTAGCTTCTTCAGATCGAGTATGGGGGAGACAGAGGACCACAGAAGAAGCAGTCCACATGATGCTGCTGTATTAGGCTATTTTTAGCTCCTCCCTCTCCTTCTCCTCCCGCTCCCGATGTTACTATCGGTCAAACTACACGTTGAGGCGTTTAGGGTGCAGAAGCTCTGTTTTTTCCCCTTAAATCCATGTCACCTATTGTTTTCTCTCATTTGACCGTGAAATGCAGAATATGGGTTTGCAAGCACGGGTTAGAGGTTAAAGAAACGTCCATGTGAAACATTTAACTGATGTCTTAATCATGATGGTTTGATCGCGGTCTAACGCATAAAGCAATGGACTGTAGTCTATGGCTTAAACAGGAGGAGGGGGCAGTTATACTGTAATATTGCTTGAACGGAGAAAAGCCTAACTTTTCTGCAAATCGCATATCTAAGAGTGAATGTACCAGATTTAAATAACTTTATCGATAGTTTATCTGTCACATCCACACGCAGTACTGTATTCTCAGTGCTATATTTCGATCGTCGTCGTCGACGTTTTCTTTTCTTTCTACTGTTTTGCTGCATAGCATATTCGCATATATCTTAAAAGGGCAACGACACAGCGCTGACGTAATACACACACAATGGACATCGTTTATAGTGGGCCCCACCTGCTTTGTGTACGACTTCTGCTGCGGTTTACTTCATGAGGACTCGTTCAGCGGAATCACGTGAGAATAAATGCGGATCAGCAAATAGCGATAGGATAGAATATACTCCAGTGTCACGAGTTAGTGTAGATGTCATGTTAACCTGACATCTGTCTGGACTGAGCAATCTGATAGATTAAGTAGTCACTGATCTGGTGGGGTCTTCTGCTTCATGCACTGTTCTCACCACCACTATGCACACTTTCTTTGCTGATTTGCTTAGAATTATAGAATGTCCTTGAATCACAGATTACGCACAGTTAAAAATGGGGTGTCAAGAGTGTTGATTACTTGCCAGACTTGCTGCTGATTGGCTGCTGCCCTATCTCGAGTGTTCTCGCGTTTTTTCGTTTTGTTCTTCTTAAAGCCCTGCATTTTTTTTGCTGTGCTGTAGTGTGTTCACATGTGACGAATGAACAAAAACCCCCCCCATATTAACAATGTTTACAGCATGCCTAAATGATATAAATTTATTAAGTGCAGGCTGGAGAACAAAGATTCAGAAAGGGATGCAATTGCGTCAGACCTATATTTGGAATGGCCCAATGCTACACTTCTAGTAAAAGGTAAAGGGGGCATTTGGCTGACGGTCTTATCCAGAGCAACATTTAATCATTAGTTACAGGGACAGTCCCCCTGGAGCAACTGAGGGTTAAGTGTCTTGTTCAAGGACACAGTGGTAGAAAGTGGAGGGTTGATCCTGCAACTTTGTGGTCCTTTAGGTTCACAGGCAAGTGTTTTATCCAGTATAGTAGTACATAGGGCTGGACGATTAATCGAAAAGTAATCGAAATCGACATTCAGAACCTGTAATCGATTACATTTTTCCAGGTCGATTATTTCGATTACTTTCCCTTTAAAAACACTACCGCATGTGGAGTCACGTGACCCCGCTCCGTTATGTTACATTATTTTGCCGAGATGTCGAGCATGGAGAGCTTAAACACTGAGACAACTGAGCAACTTGTCAGTGAACTCTGAGGGCAAAACTTTTAAAAAAATAAATAAAATAATCGTTCATTAATCGTAATCGAGTTAAGATGTTCAAGTAATCGAGATTTTGATTTTAGGCCAAATCGCCCAGCCCTAATAGTACATCTCTAGCATGCAGCAGTCCCCAAATATTCAGTCTGATGTCCAAAATTGTCAACTTGGCAAGGTTAAAGAAGGCCACAACCTTATATGCCATTATTTTAATTACGCACATTGCAGAGTTCAATGTTTTCTGAAGTGCTCCTGATTGCACTCATCAAGCCCTTTATGGGCCGAGTCTGATCAGTTATAGCAGAGACTATGGCACAGGATTGGTGTGCTCCAATGATTTATATGAGAATAAAACAGCTTTAGCTTGATTTTAGAGCTTCTGATGGATTTTAATTTTCCCAACTGTTCGCTAAATATACAGAGATCCCTTATTCAGCAGTTCTGGAAGGGGTTGGTGGGGCTTGGAGGGAATCTGCTGCCACCTGGGCTGCTGGGTTGCACCACCTCTCCTTGTACAAAGAGACTATGAGCTATGAAAACAGGATCCGAACGCAGATCACAAAGAAAAACTTCAGTGTTGCGTATGACACAGGCTGATGTGCCAGCTTGTGTCTGGTTCCGGGTGTTGGTTTTATTACAAGATTGATCTCCACAGTGACTGACATCTAAAACACTTAGATTCTGAGGTAAATAAAACTCTAAAAGACTGTAATCTGCAGTTTTACAAACACCACTGATGTTTTAAGTTATTCAGTAAACCGTGTCCCACTTATGGGCAGTTAGTTACCTTTTAGCCTCTTAAATCCAGACCATAGCTTCTCTTTTCTAGGTGCTTTACTGAACCAGTTGTTACGTAGCCTGATGAGAACAGTGTTGGTATGGTAAGAAAGGCAGTCTGGCTAGCACTGTTGAAAATATTTTGTACCTCAGATCACCAAAATAATTCCATCTTCACCTTCCAAACATATATATATTGTCTGCATATCTCTCCATATATATTATATATGTATATACATAGTATGTATAATAGGACTCTAGGTGGTGTAGCACTGTTGCCTCACACCTCCAGGGTTGTTAGATTCCGGGTGCTGGCTTTGTGTGTGTGGAGTTTGCATGTTATCCTTGTAGTCCGATTTCTCCCACAGTCCAAAGATGTGTGTCAGGTGAATAGGGGATTCCAAATTGACCTTAAGTGTGTGTGTGTGTGTGTGTGTGTGTATGTGCACCCTGCAGTGAGTCCCTGCCTCAGGCCCATAGACCCCAGGCTAGGCTCCCGTAATTAATTAATGAATAAGTATAATAATAGACATTTGTATGTATATGTATTTGTATGTATTTGTATGTGTGTATGTTTCATAAAATTAGCCAGTGTTTTACCATGTACCACTGTTGATGGCTACAAACCAGGTCCCATTTTGCTGAAGTGAATTCACCAAAATTCACCAAACGTTCCAGGAAAAAAACAACGTTTAGTACACGCAAGTAAGGTGTGTCTATTGTATATATAACCGTTGTTAATCAGGAGATAAAAAAACAAAAGCAAGCAACCGAATACATTTGCCAAACGTCCCCAACGCACGTTTTTGTTAAGGGCAAAAATACCCGAACATCGTCGGGTCCACACTGGTGTGCTGGCCGCGTTGCCCTTTTAAGAGCTGTTTTGGCTCCGCACGTGCTCTTTCTCCGCTGCTCAGCGGGGGGAGCAACACACACTCGGCTTGCGCTTGACCGAGAGTTACCTCGCGCGCTGCTCTTAAAGGGGCATCTCTTCTCGCGCTATAAAAGACTGGAGGGACAAAAAAGTCCAGCACAACAGAACCGAGAGGATCGGGACGGGTATCGGAGGCACAAGTCGAGGGAGGCTGTGTGTTTTTCCGTTTTTTCTTTCCTATGAAGGAATTACAGTTCATGAAAAGACAAAATAACCGCTAAGGTTTGGAAGAGGCGGTGAGTGTTTTGGAGTCTTTTTTTATCTGGTCTTCTGTCGAAATGATGCATCCCCGTTAAGTTGCTGAAATTGTGTTGGTAATTCTGCTTTACTCTGGCTCCTCGAGGGGTTCTGTTAGTTAGATTTTCTTTGTCGGTGGATTTTTAGTTTTGTTGTCAAATTTGTTTTCTGAGTATTTGCACGCCCCATCAAACATTAAGTTCGTTTTTTATCATCATCTGGCTTGCATTAAGTGTCAATTTCCATTTTCTACTGGAATAAGAGTCGTTAGAGAAGAGCGATGAGGGACACAAAAGTCCAGCATCTCTCCGTTAATTGCTACACAGTCAGACTCCCAGAGTGTTCAAAGACCCTAGACTGCATCAGACTGACACACACATAGCTTTACAGTGTTTATCTGGACTTGGATATAAATGTGATGCGAGCAGCGAGGGTCGTCATACAGCCCTGGTCGTTTTTCTGAGGGGTCGAGGGAAATGACCGATAGTAAACCCACCTCTTTCCTCTCTCTGTCTCTCTCTCTGTGTCTCTCTCTCTGACGTTCAGCTGTAATGTTTTGAACAGTGTGCCACGGTGTTAATGTTAAATATGGTCTTGGTTTTCTTAAAAAACAAACAGACAACATGTACAACCGTCGTTAGTTTCTCCTGTCTTCGCTTTAAATTGAATGGCAACAATTTATTAATAGTTAACACGCAACCGTCTTCACAGTCATGACATTTATTGGAAACAATGTGTGTGTTCCTTATTACAAAATACGCATTGTCCTCATTTGTTTAACAAGCAATGCAGTAAAATGCAGCTGCGACCGAGTTCCTGTAAGCGAACACCCCATTATGGAGCATAACGGCAAGGGTAGCAAAAAAAGTGGTAAACAAGAGGAAAAAAACTGCACTTCCAGCAGATGACCGCTAGAGGCGTTATCGAGGAGAGAACGCGGGGGTCTGCTGTCGTGGGCTCTGAGCGCTGCAGGGATGAAGAGGCTTAAGAAGAAACAGACCCATTCTCATTCTGTCATTTATCCTCCTTATAATGGCCATCCAGCAGCAGCTATCAGTGGCAGACTTCTGCAGATGGAAGCCATTAATCATCACGTTATAGTCTCTGGATTTTCTCTCCAAAGCTCAAAGTGTCCAAAGTGGACATGAAAAGGCAATCCACATGCTACCACTGACTACCACTGACTACACTGTGGTCATTCTGTGCAGCACTGAGTCGAATTATACCACTTCAAATAACCTGGTTGGCTGTAAAATCCACTGATAGGGGTTATGCTTAAACACTGATCAAAAATACTGTACTAATTAACATGGATAAATAAATGGCTTGGAAAATCAACAAAAAAATTTAGTCTCTTGTCATAAAATTTTGACATAAATTGCAGCTGGCCTTTTTGTTCAGAGATTAAATGTAGATTTTTTTCCGATTTCCATGTTATAAGATAAGATAAGAAAGAACTTTATTTATCCCGAGGGAATTTCTTTTGTCCTAAACATGCTCAATGCGACAAGAGAAACAAAGATAGACAATAAAGAGTGCAAAGAAGACCAAGGTAATAACAAAATGACTAACAAATCAACAAATAACTATCACAGATATATTAAAACAACAGCTTCTTGGTTATGAAAAGTGACTTAGTGTTTGTGCCATGAGTGAAAAGAGATAGCAGCATGTGATTAGGGGATGAAACAAGCACTCATTAACATACAGATGGGTAAATAAACAGCAGATGAGAAATATTGCACAATCCGAGTGAGAACCAAATGACGTTAATGCTGAGAAACATCACCTACAGAATGAGGAAGAGTTATACAGTCTTATTGCCGCAGGTAGGACGGATTTCCTGTG
>JBBPDC010152233.1:0-20788 GCA_037974485.1 Hemigrammopetersius urotaenia | reverse complement strand
TGGGGGGTAGAGCATAAAGGCCCTGTCTTAAAAATGATAAATTTGCACAGAAGACGCTTTCCGATTTGGCTGTAACAAAATGTTATTAATTTTGAAACCGACAAGAGGCCAGGCCACACGAAGACCGCAGCCTGTGAATAACGCTCGGGTTTAAAGCCACTGACTGACAGGGATCGCCTGCAAGACCCTCCAGGGTCGATCCTGCATGAGGAGAAGTGAATGACACTCAGGTACACATAAATGAGGCTGAGAGGAAGCAAGAGGGAAGTCTCAGGGAGCTTCGACTGATAAAATTAACTTTGTAAAAATTGCTCCTGCTTTTAACATGGCTGTAAGACTTTATAGGCGCCGATTTTGTCTCTTATTAGAGCAGCTTCTCCTTCTCTGGTTGACGTTATTGTTAATGACCATTAATTAGTCCCCTGGGTTTTTAAAAACCCAATTGAACTGGGTTATAGTCTCCACATTTTCACAGATAAACCCTTCGTTACAAGCCAGTTAAATTTATGTGCATATGTGTGGCGCTCTGCAGAAACACATAGCATTTTAATGATGTTTAGGCTGCTAAAAAGGTCAAAATGTACAAAAAAAACAACAGATTTGGTCAAAAATGAGGTTGCACAACATTGTTTGTTGAGACACTTCATTCGTGTTGGAAAATTGTAATTAGAAAGATGTGACCATCAGTCTCATACCGCCTGATCATCTGGAATCATCTGCTCCTGGTTCTTCATTGGTTCAGGACTTCAGTTAGATGCTCTTTATTCTGCTTGAATGTTAATGTAGTGCAAAAGTTTTTTTATATTTAGTGAATTATTCTTTTCCAGTGTGTTATATGCAGCAAATAAACAGACTGCATTAAACTCTGTATTTGTGTGTGTGACAAAAAGAATATGCATCTCTGTATGTGTGTATGTGTGCATGTAAGTGTACATTTGTGACTGTGTGTGTGTGTGTGTGTGTGTGTGTGTGTGTGTGTGTGTTGTGTGTGTTGTGTGTGTGTGTGTGTGTGTGTGTGTGTGTGTGTGTGTGTGTGTGTGTGTGTGTGTGTGTGTGTGAAGATTATCTGATGTTCTGCTTTACTAACACTATTGATTTTTGTGAGTCCATCTGACTCCACAGGCCTTAAATGTATCACTGTCCCACTGAGAGCTCCAGAGACACACGTGTATGTGTGTGTGCGTGTGTGCGTGTGTTAATTTGATAATATTAAAGTGCCCAAATATTTCTGTGCCCCCCCCCCCCCACACACACACACTGCATTCCCTTCTTCCTTCATGCTATACAAATACACACACACACCCTCACACCACGCACACCCTCACACCACCCGCACACACCCTCACACAGCGGAAGCTTATAGACAGTAGCCTGAACTCTGAGTATTTCACACAGACAGAATATTATGAATTAAGAAGATCTGAGTGAAATCGAGATTTAGTGTTTGGTGTTTGGTTTTTGGTGACTGTAAACAATTTGAAACATATTTCTCGCTGCCCGAGACGTCTCATCAATAAACGATAAATGAGTGACCGTAGCAACTTTTGGGAAAGGGAAAAAGAAACATATGTCATATGATATATTTAATTAATAAGTGAACACTAAAATCTTCAGTTTAAAAAATCATTTACAAAAACGCACTGCTCAGCTCTCAGAGGCGAGGTTTGAAGGGTAAATTAATTACGAAGCTGTTTACTGAAAGAGCATTTAGTTAAAATTACATAAAAATGCTAATTAGCTTCAGGCTGTGAACTCAGGATGTATGCGTTTGTGTGTGCAGTGTTTAAATCACCTTGTGGGGACCCTCATGCTAGAAAACACTTCAGAAATGATCATTTGTCATTGTGGGGTCCTTTAGCTTGACAGGATTTTACATTTTGTGTGTGTGTGTGGGGGGGGGGGGTCTGAAAAAACGAAAAGGTCAAAGGTACCCAGTCATACACAGATAAATACACACTGAGTGTGTGTGTATTCTTTTCAGCCATCAGTCAATCACATACACCCCCCCCCACACACACACACACACAAAACACACACACATTTGTATTTGTACAGTATACAGGTGTGAGGTCATACATACGGTACCGCCACATATTATTTATCATTAATTATAATTTATTCATGAAACTTGAACTCTCCATGTGCTCATAAGAGAAGATAAAACTTTATCAGACCCACTAGAGGGAAATTCGCTTTGTCACGGCAGAAAATGGACAGAACAAAGTTAGGAGCAGCAAGAATTAAGATAAGAGAATTGGATAGTATAAAATAGAATAAAATAGAATAAATATAAAATGCTATAGTAACAGTGTAACAATCTAGAGAAATAGAATATGGACATCTGATTTGTAAAATATTTACATAAATGTATTTGTAAACTATATATGAACTAAATATAGATAAATGATGAGTTCTTGCTACTTCATTTTCTTCCATTTCACTGGAAAGGTTCTAGGAAGAAGCCTGATTTCACTCACGTCTCTATCAAACAGGGTTCCTTAGGGAACCGACTGTGGTTTTTTGTCATCACTCTATTGAGCACTTATTTACAAAATAAACACTTGAACATTATGCTTGCCCTTCATTCTTCTGCGCGTCAGAAAGTCACTTTGAAAAAGGCGTAAAATCTGTAATAACATCTGTTTTTATTGTTCCCTCAAATTCAGGTAACATTCTTTGGGCCTCTGTTTTCTTTTCCTTCAGATCATTTTCCTCTTTTTTACACACTGGCCTCGGAAAAGCTTGTTGAGTTTCGTGGCGAGTTTGCTCGGGTCACGTCTCAGGAGGTGAGGAAGTGCAGAAAAGTTGGGAAAAGGAGAAAATCTGTAAGAGCTACTGGACTCGGCTGTTCTGTTTCTAAAGTGTTTTGACGGAATAATTTAGACACACGAGGAGAGAAGAGATCTGTCAGCCAAGGTCGAACACAGATCAGCGTTCGGCGGCGATATTTCACTCTCAGGGCCCGTTAGCCGCGGCGCCGGGGCGGATTATGAGGTTCATGAAGAGAGAGCTGTAGGAAATGAGCGGCCGTGAGGGATGTCGGGATCATTTGGTGTCAGAATCAGGCGGTGCCGCCGTTAAAGGCCCTGAACGTGGCGGGGGGGTGCATGAGTTCTGCAGGAGTCTGCGTTGCTTCCCTTTTGTTTTCACAGTCACAGGAGAGTAATAACTGAATATGGATGCAGTTACTCAGTAATGAGAGTCCTAGTGAACGACTCCACACTCATTTTAAACTCCATTTCTCTCTCCATTCTTTCTGATGATCAATTAAAACCTAATGGACAACCTGCTGTGTTTCTATCTAAAGAAGTTCACCTGTATCTCTCTCTCTCTCACACACTCACACACAGTACAGACCAAACCTTGCACTTCGACAGCGTGGGTTTAAATAAATGCCTCATAGCTTAAACCATATATTTTGTTAAAGAGATTCTATCTTTTTTCTCTCTTTTCCACAGTTCACACAGTATGTGTGTCAGAACTGGGCTGTTTTGAACCTGGGTTCAGGTCTTCAGTGTGGGTCGAGGAAGACAGGAAGTAATCACAAGATCCACAGACACAAGGAACGCAAACATAAACGAGGGGTCCAGAAAATATTAACAGGTATAAAAAGACATGAGCTCAGTGGATAGAAAAGAAATACAAAAAAGATTTAAAAAGCACAAACAAAACTGAACACAGTTTTAACAATAAAGATTGCAAGAAATTCACATGGAATCACACCTGGGCAGGGGAGGAGTCAGGAACAGGACACAGGTGAACTGGATGACATGGGGGCGTATGGAAGTAAATTAGTGACAAAAGTGTATGAATTAAAAAAAACATTGAATGTTTGCAATTGAATAAAAACATTCTTGGTTTCTTTCCATTCTAATTACTGCATTGAAGATTCAAGACATCCAGACTTTGAAATTGAGCAAAAAAAAAATAATTTAAAAAAAAACGTTAATTATTCACTTTGACAAATTCAGTCTGAAAATCATTTGGAAATTCAGTCTGACATCCGGGCCCTACAGGAAAGGAAGAAGAGTGCAGAGCGCATGTTCACTGACGTCTCGCGCGTTTAATGTTTGACTCAATAAATCTCAAACAAAACGCTCTCACAGCTCAATATACGGGTCTATTGAACAGCGGTAATGTAGACAATGAGCTACAACTGGACGTTCGCCCAAACAATATGTATTTAAAGAAATACGGAAGACTGTCAGAGTCTGCTGCCAGAGGAGAGCTTAGGGACCGTGTGCAAAGTGCAAAACGAAAACGAATAATGTCAATAACATCACTTTCAAAGAATGAAGAGCCACCAAAATCACCAAAGGCTTTTAAATTGTTATCATGGTCAGATTACACCACTTAGTTTGGTGAAATGTACCTGTACTACCACCAAAATCACTGCACACTTCTACAGCCTCATTATGGTCAAACTACACCATTTAGTTTGGTGAAAAAATCATTAAATAAAATGCAATGCCTTTGCTCCTATCAATTGTAGCGCCACCAATATTAATACACTGTATACATTTGCAATCTTGGTAGGATGGTAGGACTACACCACTTAGTTTAGGAAAATGTGACCTAGTGCTGTAGTATGCCCATGATGACACCCTAGATATGTAGAATGATTTTGGTGCATTTTATAGGAAGTTACTGAATTTTATTGGCAATCAAAAAATCATTAAAAAATAGACTAGGTCACATTTCCCCAAACATTTTTAAATGAATTTTGAAAGTCTGATTGGTTTTATACTGAATCTTTAGTTGAAATAAACCAAGCATGTTTTTATTCAATTGCACAAAAGACCAAATCCACAGACTCACAGGAAAACACAGACACATGGAGAAACACCACAGACAAGAAATAGGAGGACAGAACATAACAAAAAGTCAAAGACTGGAAAAGACAGGTACATTGTTACACTGTTCAACATAATCTGGAACTGCTGATGCAAAAAATTTAAATTAATAAATCAATACAGACTCTGATAAACAAAAGACCGAAGAATATGTGGCAGGATTTGGGCCTTCAGGACTATTTAGCATTATATCCCACATCTGGTCGCAGCAGTGTTTTCACTGAATAGAGTTTTTAAAGCTTTATGGTTTAATTTGGCTTAAAGGTGTTAGTGGTGATAAAGTTTCTTAAAATGCAGTTACAGTGCTTTACTGGGGCATTTCTAGGCATAGACAACTAAGGCCGTGTCCAAGGGTGGCATCAATAGGGGGCGCCAATAGAGAACCCCCCCACAAAAAAATAAAAAATCAGGAGTGGTGTTTTATGTAATCATAGTTTGCGTCTACAGTTGTTAGGGTAGAAGATGAAAAGTTTTTTACTGATTCAGCAAAACCTGACTGCAGATACTGTCCCGGCCCAACAACAGCAGTGAGCTTCACACTCTGCTCTTCACTGAAACAAACTAATTATATCCAAAGACAAAGCTGCTTTTAAAACTGCTCCAAAAAATATGATCTGATCGGAGTTCCTCTCTGAGTAATGACTCTCCGCTCGCAGGCCTAATGCAGGCATTATATTTTAAATTGCATCAGATCATTGGACGTCTCGCTGCGTTTTTTTGCAGCGACTGCAGAAATCTCCTTTAAGGGCATTAAAGAACCAAAGTGGTTCTCTAAATGGAACTCGTCCGTCTTCTAACGCAAACGGATGAACTGTATGTTTTTACTGTTTAGCTCTGTGTTGTGGCTGCAGGTCAATTTTTATACCACAGCATCAAACATCAGGACTTATTATAGGCTATTTTATGCAGAAATAAAATTAAAGCTCAGAAGTATAGAGACAGACAGAGACAGAGAGAGACAGAGAGATAGAGATACAGAGAGAGACAGAGAGATAGAGAGACAGAGAGAGAGAGAGAGACAGAGAGACACAGAGAGAGAGAGAGAGAGAAAGGGGGGCAGAGAAAGAGAGAGAGAGAGACAGAGAGACAGAGATAGAAAGAGACAGATAGAGAGAGACAGAGAGAGAGAGAGAGACAGAGACAGAGATAGAGAGACACACACAGAGAGAGAGAGAGAGAGAGAGAGAGAGAGAGAGAGAGAGAGAGAGAGAGAAATGGGGGGGCAGAGAAAGAGAGAGAGAGAGACAGAGAGAGTATTTAACTTCTTTTTTTCGTCTGTGTTCATCTGCTAGAAGTATTCAACACAAAAGCCCATGAGCCTCTGCGACTGCAGCCTGACAGCCGAGGAATATATAAAGACAAATGGTATTATGTTAAATTCCACTTAATGACAAATTTTTAATTTTCTGTACATGGTCATTTTCTGGCGTGCGGGGAGCTAATCACGAGCGGCTCTCAGCGAAAAATAACTCCTCGTTTTCAAGGATAATGGAAGAGAGGCACTCAGGATTAATGGCGCTATTTATCTTTTTTAAATTTCTATCTTTCTGAGCTTGTGGCGGTGCTCCCTAAGGAAAGTATTCATAAGAATTAAATTGAAGCTGTAACTTAATAGGTTATTAAAAATGTTCTCGGCGCGCAGCACGTCTCCTTCGGACCAGCTGTATATTCAAACTGAGCTTTGTGGCGTTTATAGTCGTGCAGGGGGTGCTGATTTATTTAATTATTTGTAATGATGTGAGTGAGGGGTGGCGGAAGGGGGGGGGGCACTTTTTTCAGGTGTTTACTGTTCAGATTTTACGGCTGGTCGGTGTAGCAGAAGGTTCGGTGTGTTCCAGCCCTGGATCTCCACTGGTTGATCTTAATGGAACAAACAGGATTGAGATTCAACTGCTGCATATTGAGATTGCAAGTAATCAATAGATGATTTTATCACTTTCCTGCAATTTAAAACGCTTAAAGTAAACATTGTTTCACTGCCCTGTCAAAACAGTCCAAGATGCTAAAAGTCTTTAAATCAGTTTTTGATTTACATACAAAATTTATATACATCTCCGTATTCGGCCTAGAGGAGCCCCGCCCAATCTTACTGTTCTAAGGAGTATTTCAGATGCTGTCTTTTCGGAGGAGCTGTAATACGACGCAGCCAATCAGAAAAGAGATTGTTTACATATATCAGTACAGTACCAAAAACAGCCTGTTTAATTCTGCGGTTGGAAAATGCTAATGTAAGAATGAATTTTCATGAATTACAAAATTTATTTTATACATAAACCCATCATATATCAAAGAATATATAGAAAATTAGCGTTTTAAAAACACCTCAGCCACTCAGTGTCCAAAGGTTAAAGTTTAAAATAATCGGACTTTCGCTAGATTTCATGAAGCAGAACAGAACACCAGTAACTCACCTGGAGCTGTGATTGGTTGCCCTGTCAGAAACACTGTGATTGGTTAGAAGCTTATTTGTATACTGCAGATTCCTGTGATATCAGTATTGCAGAGAGCGATATTGTGATAATGATTGGTAGACGATATAGCGAGCAGCTCTACCACACACTTGTTCTGGCCATTACTCTGTTTCTCTCTCGGCAGTGTGAACTCAATGTGGGCACTGGGGTCGAATGACTTGGGCTTAGAAGAGTTGGGAATTTTACACCAGGAGGAATTTTGTAAAACAACTCAGTGTCTTCAACTCTCTTTGGGGCTAAAAGTGGTTCTTTACGGTGAGGAACCTTCCAATGGACCGTTCCTGAAAAACTGTTCTTATAACTGTGAGTGTGAAGAGAAGTGCAGTAATGAAAAGGTTCTCTAATTAGAATCAGAATCAGAATCAGCTTTTATTGCCAGGTATGTTCACACATACATGGAATTTGTTTTAGTGACAGAACTCTACAGTGCAACAAGATGGCGGTGACGAGACAAGACACAGGTAAGAGACTGTAGATCCTGACGTGAACCCTGAGGAGCCTTTATCCGTGAGAAGGTTGAGGACCTGCTGGAGGAGAAGACACAAAAGCAGCCGAGTGAGGTGTTGTCTGTGTCTCTCTCAAGGTCGGGGGTAAATCTGTCCATTCCTCTGACGGTGATGTTTTACTGACTCTTCTGAGCTCATGATGGTCCCACGCAGCCAATCATAAACATGTCTCTGTTATGGGGAGCTAACGATGACACATTTTTTATTTGGACTTCAAGGACGCGCCGCCGCAGTTTGGCACATTAGCAGCACTGACGTGGAGCTCGACGTGATTATTTCAAGAACAGCGGGAGGTGAAGAGATTTATATCTCAGTTTAGATCTAATAGTAAAACAGGTCAGACGTCCGGCCATCACTGGTAAACCGACACAGAGCGGCTCCACACTTTTCAGTCTGACGTTCTTTCCTCCATGAGGACTTCTGAATAATGTACTGATCCTGAGGAACAGTTCTCCAGGCTTCCTGACGGACTTTCAAAGACTCGTTTCCAGTCCAGTCCCCGAAAATGACCAGTTTCAGAGGAATGTTTCTGAGAGACAAAGAGAGAAAGAAAGAGATACAGAGAGAGAGAGAGACAAAGACACACAGAGAAAGAGAGAGAGACAGAGACAGAGAGAGATGCAGAGAGACAGAAAGAGACAGACAGAGAGAGAGAGACAGACAGGCAGAGAGAGAGACACACACAAACAGAGAAAGACAGACAGATGCAGAGAGAGAGAGAGAGAGAGAGAAAGAGAAAGAGAGATAGTCTAAGACAGAGAGACAGAGAGAGAGAGATGAAGGTTACAGTAATCATTACAGCAGTGAAGGTGACAGCAATCGTTCTATCAGGGATCCGGAGCTGCTCGGTTTACTCTGTAAAATTAAAGGCCTGGATTTGCTGGAGTAGAAATAACTGGTGTAAAAATTATAGATCCCGGATTTTTACATCTTCATATTTAAGAGTTGAGAGTGGTACAGATCATCACACACAAACACACACACACACTCACAGAAACAGAGGGATCTGAGGAACAGTCTATTAACATAACTATAGGCTATCAGGGGTGGTCCCACACGCCAGAGAGTCAAACAGAGAGAGAGAGAGAGGGAGAGAGTGAGGGAGAGAGTGAGAGAGAGGGAGAGACAAACAGTCCTATCCATTCACAGGTATCTTTCAGTGAACACACACACAAACACACACACACACACACACACACACACATACACTTGTTTATATACTTTGTATATAACAAAACAGATCTGTTTTATCTTAATACGCACAATCAGACACAACATTGATTATCTCATTACAGAGACACATGGGGGGTATTAGGCCCATATGGGGGGGTTATTATCCTCCTATGGGGGGATTATTTTATTAGGCAGTGGGTGAACAGTCAGTTCTTGAAGTCGATGTGTTTGACGAGGTGATTGGATTAGATAGACCTTGTGGGGGTTTCCTGGTGTTCTGTGGTCAGAACCTACCAAGAGTGCTCCAAGGAAGGAGAACCAGAGAACCACTGACAGGGTCCTGGGCCCTCAAAGGGAGTGGGGAGTGAAGACCAGTCTGGTTCTGACACAGAAGATCTGCTGAAGAAGATCCTGCTGCTCTGATAGAAAGGGGTCAGAACACACAGTGCAGCGCACTGCTGGGTGTGGGGCTGCGTATCTGCAGACCGGTCAGAGAGCCCATGCTGACCCCTGTCCTACACTGAAAGATCTACAGTGAACATCAGAACTGGACCATGGAGTGATGGGAGAAGGTGGGCTGTTGAAGGGCAGGTGTGTGTGTGTGTGTGTACCGGGATGCACTATTTGAAAAAAAAGGTGTGACACCTCTCCCCCACCAAAAGAACCTATTATATTCCATTTTGTCACTGTTGGGTAAAAACTTTGTCTTTTTAATATCTTTACATGAGAAGGAATGAATAGGGCAAAAAATGGAAACTTTGAATGATTAATATGAAATTAAATGTATTTACTGGTGTATATACTGTATATAAATATATAAATGAGGGTTTTCACATGATAAAAAAAAAATCTAATTAATTACAAGCTCTCTGGTCAATTAATCTAAATTATTAAATTAATCTAATTATCAAATTATGCTGTAAAATTATTTACAAATAGAAATGATTTTTGGCACATGAGTGAATGAATAATCAACCTAACAGACTTTTATTATGTCTTTTATTTACTAACTGTTTCAGCTCTGATAATGTGCAGTAATGTCACTGTAATTAAAATATGACCTAATATTTTGCTTCAGCAAGAACAATGATAGAACTCAGTCCATCTACAAGCTGCAGTTTAAGGCAATGTACACACAAGCACAGCATTCTGATGAATTTTGCTACCCTGTCGAACAATGCTCCCTTTAAGTTTATACAGTTTAAGTTTATACAGTTATGTCAGTTTATAACACTGATAGTGATGAGAAATAGACTAATAAAATGCTCAATCTGAGAATAATATATTTTATTTTATCTACCTGAGAGAGACTTAGTTTGATAGATCTTTAGAGGTGATAGAACCGGTTTATACAGTCCGGTTCTAACACTGAGAAATGAGAGAGTCTGGATAGACAGAGAGATCTTTAGAGCTGATAGAACCGGTTTATACAGTCCAGTTCTAACAATGAGAAGTGCTCTGTGAAGCAGGAGGTTCTGATTCTGCTACTCTGTGGAAAAAAAGTTTATACAGATGCCAGAGTCCAAAGGTAGCACAGATTTATGGGCGTGGCACTGAATCCCGAGACTGTAGAACTGCACATGCGCAGAAGGGCCAGAATGTTTCCGCGGAATAGGGACCGGGTTAATGTCACGTGGTGAGATTAATCAGCCTCATTTTTTTAATACGCTACCGTGTGTGCGTGTGTGAGAGAGAGTGTGTGTAGCTGTCAGCCCTTCTGTGAAATATCCTATAAAATTCCCTTATTTCAGTATAGTAGTCTAATTTATCTTTTCTGGGTGTTGCGTTTTATGGCTGGACTGGCAGAAGCACATTTCTGCGATATTAATTTTATTATCCAAAATAATAATTTTATTATCTAAAATAGGGCTCAACAGTTGTAAAAGTTAAGCACTTGAATTTCAATTAACTTCTGATGCAGCGATGATCTCAAACGGGCAAAAACTCAACCCCAACCAACCGTTTAGGGAAAAAAATAAAAATAACATAAATCACATAACACAGTGATTAAACTAATATTTAAACCAGCGACTAAACAGTGATCAAACCGGTGACAAAACTTTAAAAACCTAATTTAAACGCTGCTTAAACTTGTCTTAAACAGTGATTAAACCAGTGATTAAAATACTAAACCATTTTTAAACCAGTGACTGTGCTGATCATCAGCTCTGTTCATTCATCCCTTCGTTCCTCGTTCATTCATTCATTCAGTCGTGTTTCTTCCTACCTTCATGAATTCATTCCTTTACTCGTTTACTCCTTATTCGTTTCGTTGTTTATAATTTATGCATGTATGTGTGTGATTAAACGATTTTCTGTTTGTTTATTGTTATTGTTTATCTCAGAGAGGAGAAGGTGCGGTAAACAGAGCTCTGGACGCTGAGATCAGTGCAGAACAGCTGTAATGATTTCATTCATTATATCAGAATTAAAGACGCGCTCGAGATCAATCTGTGGCGTCACGCGCCCTCCATCTGCTCCTCACACACACACACACACACACACACACACACACACACACACACACACATAGACACACACCTCACATGTCTTATGCGCCCCCAAAATTACACGCTCCACACATACTCTACACACTGATGATGGACTGATGAAAACTGCATAAAAATATTTAATAAACTGGTCTAAACTTGTTTTGTCACAGTAAGTCCTTATCCAGAGTAAGAGAAAATAATACAGATCTTGATCATTTATATTTATCATTCCACTTCATTTCAATGCATTAAAAACGTAATTTAATTGGTCAAATTATCTTGTATAACAGGAGAAAAACCGCAACAAAACTCTAATAATATTAATAAAAATGTATAGTTATAATGATATAATGTATTATAATACATTTATAATATAGTTTATAATATAGTTATATATAGTATATAGTTCACGCACACTTCCACTAAAACTGAAACTAAAAATGAATCAGAGAAGAAACAAGAACAAAGAAAAATAATAAAAACAAACAAAACAAATAAAGGAGAGAAATTATCCAGGTAGGAAGAAGAAATATAAATAAAAAATATTTTACCATTACTATTCTTTAAAAGGTGAGAAAAATAAACATATATCTCACACACACTGTACACACTCTCACACACACACACCACCAGACCTGCTGCGGGACTGGACTGGACCGGATCCAGGATTCAGACAAAATCATCAATAAACATTAGGACCTTCAGACCTGCTTTTTTCTCATTGAAACGGGGCACTTACACCGGGCCGCACGGGCCCCCCCAGGGATGAGTCCGGGGAAAGTCAACCCCTCCCACCTTTTTGTTTACAAACAGTTTGTTTACAATACTTTTCTTTTTCACAAACGGCAACAAAAACACCAGCATTCTCGCGCAGAAAAAGAGGCAAAGCGCGCGGGAGGGGCGGGGCGGAGGGTAAGAGGGGGAGGTGCGAGGCGGGCGATAAGAGGGGGAGGGGGAGATTTAGTAGGGGTATGGTGGGGGGGTTCATACAAGAAAAATGTAGCTCAGGGCGGAGAGAGCAGCGGAGGGTGAAATTACAGCCCAGAGCCCAGCAGACCCACCACCCAACACCCAGACCGCCCCCCAAAATCCAGGCCCCCCAACACACAGACCTGCCCCGCAACACCCAAAAACCCCAATATGCGGACCCCCCCAAAATTCAGACCTGCCCCTCTACACCCAGACACCCCCCAAAAAAATCCAGACCTGCTCCTCTACATCCAGACCCCCCAAAACACAGACCCCCCCCAAAAAAATAGACCTGCCCCTCTACACGCAGACCCCCAACACTCAGACCTGTTTACTGTTTGTTTGTCGCATTTTTTAATTTTTAATTTAAATTTAAATAATTTTAAGTAAGTTTGGAGCCGCACAGAAATGATTCACTTTTCAGGAACAATTAAGTTATTCCACTTTCATTGTGTTTCTGGATAATTTTTACCCCGAATCTGTTTTAGTTTCGGGAGGAAAATTCTGAGAAGAAACATTGCCGGATTAAACACGCGCTGATGTTTTCTTTTTAAAACAGGAGGACCAGTTCATTTCGGCCCGGAGACTCGGATATTGATCATCATTTTATTATTAAACCAGGTATTTTTAAAACAGGTATTTTAAATCAGGTGTTTTTGCTCTGATCTGCAGATAATTGTCTTCGGATTTGGTTTAATTTTGTTTTTAAAAAGGCTAGAGGATCTTCTCTCAGAACATGGGAACAAGAGATATGTTTCAGAAACAATTAGGATGAATTAAATAAATAAATAAATAAATGACTCCTGAAATAATTTTCCTAATGAAACAAACCCGTTTTCTAATCAGATATATGATCGATAATCCTGCAGCTCCACTTCAGAGTCACTCACACACACGCATACGCATATCCACACATGCACACAATCACACACACCTACACACACACACACACAAACAAACTCATAAATACACGCGCACACACTCACGCTTAAATTTGACAGTAAATTCTTCTCAAGTTCTTTTAAATCGAAGCGGATTTTTTCAGTAATGATTACTGATGATCTTATTGATATTATTGTGATAATTAATAATATCTGTGTCACTCTCCTGTCAGCGTGCAGACTGCACAGCGCCACCTACAGCGTGTTTGTGTCTCACCAACCAAAACAAACATGGAGAAGAAATTAGCATCGCACTAATATAATAATAATAATAATAATAATAATAATAATAATAATAATTTCAGAGCTTCGAAACACGTTTTTGTCATCTCTTTGATCAGAGGACCAGATTTCCGAAGTTTCAGTGACAGTCAGTCCAGTCCAGATCAGTCCAAACTTCTCAGCTGGATACTCCCAACACCCCCCTCCTACACACACACACACACACACACACACACACACACACACACACACACACACACATCCCTCTCACACACACTCCCTCTCCGGGAGTGCCAGGCTGAAGGCCCTCCTCGCTGCTTCTCTTCACGTGGGCGAATCACGCGCGCGCTGGACTCTCCTGCCTTTTGTCTCGCGGCTCATCCATATAAGCAACGCGAGGAATCCTTACACACACACACTCTCGCTCTCTCTCTCTCTCTCTCTCTCACACACACACACACACACACACACACACACACACTGTCTCTCTCGGGCCGGAGCTACAGTTCGGCCGCGCGCGCCGCTGTCCGCTTGGAGGGAACTCACCTGCCGCGGATTTAGGACACACTGATGGCGCGAGACACCCGCACCTCCTGAGAATTGTTTCTTTTTCTTCAGAAACGCGGAGGACTCGGACATGTTCCTCACCTGAGCGCGAGGCGCGTGTGTTGTTGTTGTTGTTTGTGAGAGCTGAAGTTCCCGGTTCTCTCTCCGGTTCTCCGGTTAGAACCAGTCACGGCGCTCTCAGCCCAGCACGCGCCCCTCTGCTGCACCATGGAGCTGCACTGCAAGGACCCCTTCAGCAGCATGCACAGTGAGTCCCGACCCCTACACACAACTATACACATCGCAGGAATATAAAAAAATAAACAGCTTTACACCAGTATACAGTCATACAGCCAGACAAAACTACACAGCGAGTCCCGACTCATAACACACAACTCTCTACACAACACTGTACGCAGCTATATACAGCCTTAAAAAACTAGACACAAATATAAACAGCCTTACCCCACTATACACCACTATTCACGATCATACAGAACCAGATACAAAACTACAGTCATTCAGAACTGTACACAACTATACACAACACTATACACAAATATAAACAGCTCTACAGCACTACACACAACACTATACACAACACAGTTTTTAAAAAACTCAAATCTAGATTTGTGTATTTAGAAATACACAAATCGAAACAGCTTCACACTTTTAATCAGCCCTGCAGAGTCACATACAGTCCTACAAAACTTCACAACTATACACAATAATACATCGCTATACACAATAAAAAAAACTATACACTAATACAAAAGGCTTTACACCTCTATATGCAGTCATACAAATTAGTCATGCACAAACCACAACACAAACACACAGCTTAATACACAATTGTACACAATACACAACCATACACAGAGTTACACATTTCTACACAACAATACACAGCTTTATAAAATTATACTCGCCCATACACAGCTGGACACAATTATATACAACCATACACAGCTTTACACAATCACACACACGCACACATACACAGCCACATAAAGAACGTTGCACCCGATGTGAGAGATCTGGGTTCATCTAAAGCAATACAAACAAAACAAGCGTTCAGTTAAGAGCCAAACGACACAATATTACACAACACTGGAATGCTACATTATATTTCCGTGCAGCGTTTGAGGGTTTTCAGCTCACGTGGTGATTAATTTAATTTTAAAAATTAAACAAAAATTAAAAACGTGTTTTTTGTCCCAGAGCTGCGTTTTCAGCAAAAGAACGATTTTCATTCAGAATCATCTGGGGTTTAAATTCTGCGCACAAAAATGCTGTCACTTTAAAATCATAATATCGTGATAAAAATGACATTAAAATAGATGCTTGGAAATAAGTGGTGCAGAAACATTCCGTTCATTTGAGCGACAGTCAGTTCAGCAGTAATAAGATTGCTGCGTTCGGCGTGAATTAGACTCAATTATGTGAAACACGAGCGTTTAAAAGTGATTTTTATGTTTGATTAAGAGGATATTAATAAGCGTGGTATAAAATCAAAATAATTAAAGAGTGCGCGCCAGGAGCAGCACGAGGACCCGAGATCAGAAGAGAAATAAAGGACAGTATAGAAATAAAGAGCGTTACAAAAATAAGGAACAGTGTAGAAATAAAGAACAATGTAGAAATAAATAACAGTAGAGAAATAAAGAGCGTTACAAAAATAAAGAACAGTGTACAAATAAAGAACTGTATAGAGATAAAGAGCGTTGGAAAATAAACATTGTAGAAATAAAGAACAGTGTGGAAATGAACAATACAGAGATCAAGAGCAGCACAGAATTAAAGAACAGTGTAGAAATAAAGAGTATTTTAGAAATTAAGAAAGGTGTAGAAATGAAGAACGGTATAGGAATAAATAGCATCACAGAAATGAAGAGCGTTTAAAAAATAAAGATACTTTTAGATATAAAGAACAGTGTGGAAATAAATCATGGTGCATAAACGGAGAACACTCTAGGAATACAGAGCAGAATAGAAATGTTTGTTCTAAATGTGTTTATTGCTAATGTTTGTTTATTTGTTCTGGTCAGTCCAGACCGGACCCCTCACTGCCCGACATTAGGGTTTTAAAATGCTTTAATATTTGATAATCTGAGACCATTCGTGTTTTTCCGTCCACTGTAAATTTAAATTTCCTTTTAAAAACAAAAAAAAAAAACGAACAGCACCCACAATTCGGACAAAACAGAATAAACGAAATAATCTGCTGAATATGAAACATGAATTTAGTTCTCGCAGCTTCAGATAAAACGCACTCGCAGCCTTACAGTGCAGGAGGGCACCTCACACACTTTACAGGCTTCACCCTCTTTGCAGGCTTCACACTTTACACACTGTGTACACTTTATGCTAATAATGTTACAGATTGGAAGATAAAGTATTTTTTAAAGTCCTGTAAAGTGATTAAACGATACTACTGATAAAACAAATTACTAAAATACTATTAGTACTATTAATAACAAAGTAATGTTTTATGACTAATAGTAAAATACCACTATACTATTACCACTATACTATTTGTACTACTTAGAAAAATGCCACTGTACTATTACTAGTAATAGTAAAATATCACTATATTATTACTACTGATAATAAAACACCACTAAAAGTAAAATACCATTATACTATTAGTGTTAATAATATAATACCACAATACTATGGATAAAACAACACTATACTATTACTGCTAATAATAAAACACCATTACACTATTACTATTAAAACACCACTATACTATCACTATTACTACTAATAAAAAAACAGTATATTAATACTATTAATAAAATAGCTCTATACTATTACAACTAATAATAGAATACCACTATAATATTACTACTAATAATAAAGTATCACCATACTATTTTTACCAACCATGACACTATAACTACTAATAATAAAACACCACTATACTATTACTAATCAATCACCACTATTATTACTAATAATAAATCACCTATATGGTATCATTACAATACTAAAACACCACTATACTATTACTACTAATAATAAAATAGCTCTGTACTATTACTACTAATAATAAAATACCACTATACTACTATTACTAATACCACTATACTATTGATGATGATGTTTATGATGGTAGTGTAGATGTTTGACGTGAAACAGGTAATTGTGTACTAAAGGTATTAGTATTACTTCTGCTTCTACAACAATAATAAAAGGACCAGTACTGCTACTATAATACTATTACTACTACTACTACTATTACTACTAATAATAAACCGTTGTGTTTTAATCGTGATTAAAGCTCTCCGATATACCGAGAGGTGTGTTGAGCGCTTGCCTGTTTGGTGTTTTGGAGTTCCCCAGCAGCCCTGCTCTCCGCCACCCAGCTGCTCTCGCGCTCACCCACGCGGCTCCGGTTTCTGCAGTGGGGCTCGAGACCGGTTGGAGGGGACATGTTGGGGGGCAGGTGTGTGCGTGTGTGTGTGGGGGGCGGATTGGGGTTGTTGGGGGGGGGCGGATTGGGGTTGTTGGGGGCAGGTGTGTTGGGGCAGTTGTGTTGGGGGGTTGGTGTGTGTTGGGGAAGGTGTTTCAGGGCAATAGTGTGGGGGGGGCAGTTGTGTTGGGGTTGGTGTGTGTGGGGAGGCAGGTGAGTTGGGGCAGTTGTGTGGGGGGACACAGTTGTGTTGGGGGGTTAGTGTGTGTGGGGAGGCAGGTGTTTATGCTGAGGCAGGTGTGTTGGGACAGTTGTATGGGGGCGTGGTTGTGTTGGGGGTTGGTGTGTGTGGGAAGGCAGGTGTATTGGGGCAGTTGTGTGGGGGGACAGTTGTGTTGGGGGTTGGTGTGTGTGGGGAGGCAGGTGTATTGGGGCAGTTGTGTGGGGTGTCAGTTGTGTTGGGGGTTGGTGTGTGTGGAGGGCAGGTGTATGTGGGGAGGCAGTTGTGTATGAGTGGGGTGATTGTGTTGGGGCAGGACAGGTGTAGTCCTGTAGGACAGTGCAGGGCTCTGATTGGCTACAGGATTTGTGTAATGTTACTGTGTGTCTGTTTGGTGCTGCTGTGGCGTCCCCTGCAGGTCATGGGGGGGTGAACCAGCTGGGCGGGGTCTTCGTGAACGGCAGGCCGCTGCCAGATGTGGTCCGACAGAGGATCGTGGAGCTGGCGCACCAGGGCGTGCGGCCCTGCGACATCTCGCGCCAGCTGAGGGTCAGTCACGGCTGTGTCAGCAAGATCCTGGGCAGGTCAGACAACTTTACACACCCCTCTACACACATCTACACAACTCTACACACCAACCTCTACATGCTTCTACACAATTCTACACACCTGCCTCTATACACCTCTACACAACTTTACACACCTCTACTAATCTCTACACACCTCAGCACACTCATACTCTACACACCTCTACACTGTTCTACAACCCCCACCCCCACACAGTTCTACACACCTCTAGACACCTCTGTTCACCTCTACAGAACAGATGTCTACACTCCTCTACACACATCTACACTCCTCTACACACCTCTACGTGCTTGTGTGTGTGCGCGTATAATGTGTGTGTTTGTCTGTGTGTAGGTACTATGAAACTGGGAGTATAAAGCCTGGAGTGATTGGAGGTTCTAAGCCGAAGGTCGCGACACCCAAAGTCGTGGATAAAATTGCGGACTATAAGAGACAGAACCCGACCATGTTCGCCTGGGAGATCCGGGACCGGCTGCTCGCGGAGGGCGTCTGTGACAACGACACCGTGCCCAGCGTCTCCTCTATCAACAGGTACCGGGACGGGGAGGCCTGGGCGGACGGGGAGAGGACTGGGAGAGGACAGAGATAGGACTGGAAGAGGACAGAGAGGACTGGGAGAGGACAGAGAGAGGACTGGGAGGACTGGGAGAAGACTGGGAGAAGACTGGGGGAGGACTGGGAGAAGACTGGGAGAAGACTGGGAGAGGACTGGGAGAAGACTGGGAGAGGACTGGGGGAGGACTGGGAGAAGACTGGGAGAAGACTGGGAGAGGACTGGGAGAAGACTGGGAGAGGACTGGGGGAGGACTGGGAGAAGACTGGGAGAGGACTGGGAGGACTGGGATGATTGGCAGTGGAAAGGGAGGACAAAACATGAGCTCACAAATAAAAAGAATGAATATAAAATAAAAAGTTGGAGGATGGAAAGGGCACCTAGCTTGTAGAACTAAATAATTAAGCTAATAAATAAATCTATAAATAAATAATTTGCCAAGGCAGTAGTTTGGATTAATAATAAGTATAACAAATGTAATCCCCATGGCAACCCACAAACAGCCAGTGAGAACTCTGACGGGCTTTACTCATTTAAATGAGCAACCTTAAAAATAAATAAATAAATCAATAAATCAAATCAATCAATCAATCAATCAATCAATCAATAAATAAATAAACAAATAAACAAACAAACAAACAAACAAACAAACAAACAAATAAGCCTTGTTGCAGCATCACTTACAGAAAAGAAAAACAATAAGTAAGGTACGCTAGCACCAGCCAGATAAAGCTCCTCCAGACTCCGCCTCCAATGAATCCTGAGTAATAAAAGAGGAGTTTAGAGCAGGCTGTTGGTGCAGAGGTGTGGGTGTGGGTGTATGTGTATATGTGTGTGTGTGTGTGTGTGTGTGTGGGGGGGGGGGGTCTCTGATAAGAAACACAAAACCTGTAAATGCTGCGGGGGGGATTCAGTCTTCCATAAAGACGCCTCACATTTTAATGAGGCCGCAGAAGAATGGAGGAGTCTGCGAAGAACAGAGAGGAGCATGAAAAACCTTCATTTCATGCCTCACGGCTGCTCAAAAAGACCCATCTGAGCTCCTCACACACGCACCAGATATTCAACATGTCCACACACTAATGTAATTAAAGGGTCTCCTTTAACGTTTATGAATTTTAATTTCACTCAGGCGTCGTTTTCCAAGGCAAGGAGCCGGGCTGCGATTAGAGCAGAGCGAGGGAAGAAACAGAGCTGTGATTAAATCCTTTATCCTCAGAGAGAGTCTCCTAACCAGCACAACACACTCTCTCTCCTGCCCGTCTTTCGATAATTCAAATAAATAAATAACCATAAAAAACTGGCTTGGTTCAGTCATGCATGCAGGCCGTTACATACACACACACACAGCAAGAGAGAAAGAATTTTTCAGTTGATCCAATTAATATCCTTTTGCATACAAAGCTATTTTTAAGAAAAGTTAAAGTAAACATAATAATGTGTATATAATGCTGTACATGTGTTATATTTTGTATATAAATATTATGATAAAATATTATTAAAACCCTTTCCCATACAATGTTGTTATCCAGTAACAAAATGTGACATATATATAATACATATACATGTAAAATAATACATATAAAATAATATTTTGCTACTGTATAACAAAAACAACACAGTATTCAAAAGGGTTTTAATCATATTTTTATCATAACAAACACTGTCATTCTACAGCTGGATAAAAGACATACCTAACAATGAAAAAACCCTACAGTTGCTTGTTTTTCTCATTGTGTGCGTATGAGTGTGTGTTTGAGTGTTTGAGTGTGTGTGTGTGTGTGTGTTTGAGTGTGTGTGTGTGTGTGTGTGTGTGTGTGTGTGTGTGTGTGTGTG
>JBBPDC010152226.1:0-20788 GCA_037974485.1 Hemigrammopetersius urotaenia | reverse complement strand
GCAGCAGTGATGCAAACCCAGCAGTGAACTACACCTGGTTCAGAGAGAATGGAGAACAGATTGGAACTGGACACACTGTCACCATCAACAAGACTGATGAGACACACAGTGGCTTTTTCTACTGTAGAGCTCAGAACCAACATGGAACCCAAAACTCCTCTGTGCAACTGGACATCCAGTGTGAGTACAGCGATGAAATGCTCTGTTAATTAAATAGTCATTCATCAAGTCTTCAAACGTACACACATATTTCTGATATCAGGTTACTTCTGTTGTGCTCTACCCTTTACTTTTCAATGCCTTTGTTTAGGAGAGTGTTGAGTGTTGTCTGGTCTTGTGCTGAATTTAAGTGTTTTGCTAGTGCAGAGAAGTCGGTTCTCCTGTGGTTTTAGTTAGTTCTGTTTTTGCTCATTGTTTTTTCTTAACAAAATATTATATACTTGCAAATACCTCATACCTTTATTACCTTACATTTACCTTCTCAAAACAATTAGCTTAATGATTAGTATTATAGATTTTACCTACTTCATGTGTGTTGACTGATCTGCAGCAAATATCATTTAAATGTAGGAAGACATTATTTTGTTCTCTCTTTCTTTCCTCAGATTTTCCTAAAAACACATCAGTGTCAGTGTCTCCACCTGGTCCAGTGCTTCTGGGCAGTTCTGTGTCTCTGAACTGCAGCAGTGATGCAAACCCAGCAGTGAACTACACCTGGTTCAGAGAGAATGGAGAACAGATTGGAACTGGACACACTCTCACCATCAATGAGATCGATGAGACACACAGTGGCTTTTTCTACTGTAGAGCTCAGAACCAACATGGAGCCCAAAACTCATCTGTGCAGCTGGAGATCCAGTGTGAGTACAGTGGAAATACTTTAAATGCTCTGTGAACTGTAATTGTATGATAAATAAGTTAACATTATAAGAACATTTTTTAAATTGTGCATCAGTCACATCTTGATTAAGTTTCTGCAAGTTGTTATTAAAAACAAAATAAAAAAGCAGGTGGCCTCACATTCCAAAGCCTTTCTCATTGTTTATTTCAGATCTAGATCAGATAGAGCAGATACATTTGCACTTTGTTGCTGAGTGTGAGGCTCATTTTAGTCATTAGCTCTTCACACAATAGATATCATCAAGACTTTCTGACATTAAGCAAGACTGAAACTTCTAAATGCCCAATAAGGAAGGAGGCTGTAAAGGAAGCAAGAATGTAAAAACCTGATTTTGCTTTACGCTGCATTTGTATTGACAATCTTAATGGGAACTACTCATAAAGAAAAATATGCTAAAGAACACTGTACATTAATTATTTTGGAAAATGTTTCTAAAAACTGCATTTGTGAATGGTAGGGAAAGGCACAGATCAGAATTAACATAAATGTCTTTCATTTTTTCAGATGATCTCTCTCTCTCCTCTCACTGTAACAGCAGCAGTGAAGGTGGGATCACGTGTGTCTGTGAGGTTCATGGTCATCCCGTTCCTAAACTGGAGTGGCGTTTGTCTGGGAAATCTGTCACACCCTCTGAGGACACATCCATCAAGAATGAGACTGTGGGCAGAACAGGTCTGAGGAGTTTCCTTTCCATCCGTCAGTCACTATCAGAGACACCCAGACTGCAGTGTATCGGCACCAGTAAACTGGGGAACACCACACAGCTGTTGTCCTTTGTGTCTTCTGGTCACTGTGCTGCTACAGGTTAGAAACACAACTCAAGCACATTGCTAATTGGTGAAGTACACACTTCCATTACTTGTTAGAAACCTGTTACTGTTGTGCAATAGTTCAGAAACTGTAGAGACTGATGGTGATCTGTAGTAAAAGAGACTCTATGTTTCTGAAACTCTATCAACAATGTAAGGTTTTTGTAGTGACTGCATATCACATTTATCTTTCTGAATTTTGGGATGTGAGGGTATAGTTCTGGAAAATGAGTAGAAGTGGAACATATTTTTATAACATTAGGTTCTGTGTAAATATTTATTCAGTGATAGTACTGTACTAGATATATAAAAACTAATAAATTATATCCCTCTAAAGATCTAAATCCAACCCTAATAACAGTAAAAAAAAAAAAAGGTGGTGTGGGTTTTCTCCAGGGTCTTCGGTTTCTGCCACAGTCCAAAGATATGTGTGTCAGGTGAATCTGAGTTTCTAAATTGACCATAGGTGTGAGCGAATGGTTTGTGTGCCCAGCGGTGAGCTGGCGCCCTGACCAGGGTGATTCCATGTCTTATGGGCACTGGCCCCAGGATCGGATCCGACCCTAGTACATGTGGAAAAAATAGTACACCATTCTTTCACACAATAAATTAGTGAACTTTTGTTAGTGGAACTCTGTTAGTGGACTTTAAAAAGTGTTATGGAAAAAAAAACAAGTAAATAGAAACGTAGTTTAATGATAGTCTTAAATTGTATTTAATTCACATTAATGACTCAGAAACTTGATCTGACAAACAAGAACCTGTTTCTTATGAACTTGAACTGAACCTGCAGGATGACTTTCCCTCATAGACCTGAAGCACTCAAACCTAACTGTCACTTCTCCTGACACCTTGTTTGAAACTGAGATTAACATTGGGGTTAGGATAGTACAATACAATACACAAAAACAACATTTCCATGACGTTAACCTACCTATCAATATGCTAACATTAGTTAGTAAATAAACGTTGCTCTATCAAGGTGCTAACTTCGGCTAGTAATCGGCTAGCAAGTATCAGAGACAGTTTAGAACTAAAAACAGAGAGTTACCTTCATAGTTGTGTATGTAGCTGCCCTTTTTTCACGTAGACGTCTTCGATGCGTCCTGAATGATGCGATTCACGTCGTTTACTGTTATCCTTGGCAGGTCCTGCAGCGATCTAGTGAAAAACGCCATAGCTAGTGTCCACTGGAAATACTCGAGCTGGCTGAAACGCCAGAATGGATATCCGCGGCATATAGTCCATTGGGTATCTTGTCCATTTCACTCAACGAATCCTGTTCTATTGTTTTGTTTGTTATCTCCTATAAGTGTAGTCTAACAAATTCCTCCTACTTTTATCTGAAGAACATTGTTACTGTTTGAGAGCCAAGAATTTTGTTGGCTTCCCATGTTATAAAATATTATGAATAGCATGGAATAAACTGGAAACAGATCTGAGACCTGGCCTGCTGCACCTTCGACCTGAAGCTACATCAGACAGATTAGAAGTTCACCTCGTCTGATGCTGTACCCTGTCCTTCTCCTGACTTCGGAGGTGGGAAATTATCTACGTATAAGCACTGTTCTGTGCTATGATAACCATTGGTGATGTTCTTTTGGAGAGCAAAGACCGCACAACTTGATCAATCCAAACAGTTTCCCACTGGTATATTGAGGGTAACTCTCCAGTGCATCTTCATAAAGGTTTTTTGTTCTCTATCAAGCAAATCTGTTGGAACATTTGTCTGACTGGTCCAGGTAGGAAGAAGGCCTTGATCATGTTCAACCCATGTCTAATGATGTGAGACCTCAACTTTTAGGAAGCTTCAGCCTCCTGATGGGTCAATTTGGTAACATATCCTTAACTGGTTGCACACATTTTGGACTTGTGGAATGGAGACGTTTTTTAAGAAATCTAATTGCAAAGTTATCCATGGTCTTATTCATGGTAAAATCTCCTTTAAAACAAACTTGTATGACTCACCAAAACACTAATTCAGAGCTTGTAAAGCATCAAAAACTACACTGAAGAAGCTAAACAATGAACATGAAGAATTTCAAAGTGCTTGAGCAATTTTGCTTATTTGTAAAGTTCAGAAATTTGTAAGAGTTCCCAGGTCTACAGTATGTACTATGCTTTGTCTTCTCTGTTGAAGGATAATTCTGAAAGATAGTTCTTCTATATTAGGAGGTTTTTGCTTGTAGATCACAGAAGACAGAATATGGTACTGAGTTTTCTGGGTAGAATTATAGGGGTTTCTAAAAGTGGCTAGTCACCACTGGGCCGCAGACCACTGATGGGTCGTGAAGGCTTTTGATTGGACCGCGAGTATAAAACAAAGAGAGGCCATTAGTCTGCAACTGGTTCGCAATTTTTATGCCGTGATTTGGGTATTATGAAAAAGCCACTGGTGTACAACAACCTTTGTAACGTTTTGAGTGAGCCATCTCACGCAAAAACCGCTCCCAGATCAGTCGAGCGACGCAGACAGGGAGGCGCTCCGATGCGCTCTGTCTGTTTTTTGCTATGATGTTTGCTATATAGGGGGCTAACTAGTGAATAAGGGGAGGTGACGATTAGTTAATTTTGGACACTCAGGATGTTACGTTTTTACTAACTGTTGCTTGGCAATTTATCTCTGTCGCATAAACACGCGTCTCGTCTCTCTAGTTCAGACACAGCCCTCAAATGCCCAGTCCGCCGATGTCAATTTTAGGGCGATGCTGAATCCCATCTGCCGGCCCGTATCGCGTAACACACCCACCCCGACACCGCGGCTCGAAATGCCCCGGCCGTTTTTTTTGTCCCAGTCCATTTCGGATACCACTACAAAATGTCTGACTCTCTACATAGTGCCCTACATAGTGAACGAGTGCACTTTTCGGACACAGCTATTGTTTTAACCGAATGGGGAACAGAGTGTCGGAGCTGACAGTGCGAGTCGGTTGATCAAAGCCTTTTGTACAGAATGAACGGGAGAGAAGCGGTGTTGAAGCGGTTATTGATTTATAATTCTGTGGTAGAAATAAGGATTTCTCCAAACAAAATGGTGCCTCTGCTTGCACTAAATGGTAGTAAAATCTGTATAGAAAATACATTTTTTATTCCTTTAAACTCAAATTTTGAACATAAGTTGACGAGACCTGTGGCTGTGGGTTTTCAGTGTCAGAAGAAAAATTCTTTTGACAAGGACGATAGAGAGGTTTGACACAATATAAAATCCGGTATCCCATTCTGTGTTGCTATTTGAAAATAAGTTTACAAATTTTATTTCTCTGGCACATGAAAATTCAGAGTCTTAAATTTGAAATGAGTCCAACTGCAAACAATAATAACTTTGTGTGACGGAATTGTGACATTTTAAAGTTGGAATTGTAAATTCCAAGATGGCCACCAAAATAGGAGTGAAAGCTAACAGTGGGCTTTGGTAACATGCTGTGATGTATAGTTGGGCCTTAAAGCCGAAAAGGTTGAGAATCATTGGTCTACTCTGTAATAAATAATGGATTATTTACAGCTCTTCTCTGTAATTCTTAAATATTCTGTATATGCAGCACATTGTAAATACTAAACATATGCAAACATATAATAAAATACACAGTCATACATACAGCCACACATTGAGCGTGAGACTTTGCCACACAGGTCTGAAATAGGTTTCAAATGGTCTCATGCCATGCAAACTCGAAAAGTTAAGAGCCCTAGTCAAACAGCACATCTACTGTCCTATTTTCTAGCATGTGCTTTATGCTAGTTACACTTTCTGAACTTGAAAAATGCTGTGTTCTTTAAATTGTTTTGAAACCCATGAACCACAAAAAGGAAGTGAAATTCAGGCTTAGCATTGTGGCCAAGGATGCCTCAGACAGCAAAATTGAAAGAGACACAGTTCATAGACTTCTCCTTGGGAATATACATATTTCTGTCATATTTAAACCCTTTGGCTTTCATTGACGTGGCCTAAAAAGGTCTAGTAAAGCATGCTTGTTAGGTTTGGCAAAACCTGTCCCATCCCAGTGGCAATGCCCGGTCTAGATGGATTTTAAAATTAAACCAGTGCTTGTTTTCTGTAGAAGCTCACTTTATCAATGATTTTGTCAGCTGTTGTAGTTATTTTAGATTTGTTAAGGGCAGAGTCGCATTGTTGACTGAGCTCCTTACTCTGTGATACTGTACAGCTGGAGAACCAAGCAGAGGCAGTAGGCCAGGACGCCCTACTGTGCAGAGGTAGAAGGACGCTAAAAGTTGCTCAGGCATGTTGTTCTTCCTGAGAAACCTCAACCCTTTTGGGCCTTTTTCACTAGCTCAGCAGTGTGCGTTCCCCAGGTCAGGTCCTCTCTGATGTTGACTTCTAAGAAGCGAAAGTCTGAGACCCTTTCCACACAGTCTCCATTGATGATGAGTGGGTGTGTGTTTTTTTTTCCTGAAGTCCACAACCAGCTCCTTGGCCTTTGCTGTGTTGAGGAGCAAGTTGTTATCTTTACACCACACTGTTAGACACTCTATCTCATCCCTGTAGGCAGACCTATCCTCCCCTGAGATGAGCCCCACTACTGTGGTATCGTCAGCGAACTTAACGATGATACCACTGTGGTGGGTAGAAATGCTGTCGTGGGTGTAGATGGTATAGAGCAGGGGGCTCAGCACACACCCCTGTGGGGAGCAAGTGCTGAGGCTGATGGCAGTGGAGAAGTGGGGACCCACTCTAACTCTCTGTGTGCGGTTACTTAAGAAGTCCTTAATCCAAAGAGAGGTGGAGGGTGGGAGTCCTATGTCTGAAAGTCACCAGTCTGAGAATAGTGTTAAAGGCAGAGCTGAATTCAATGAAAAGCAGCCGGGTGTAGTTCCCCTGATGCTCGAAGTGGGGTAGAACAGTGTGGAGGGCAGTGGCCACAGTGTCCTCAGTGGACCTATTTGCTCTGTAGGCAAACTGAAACGGGTCAAACAGAGGAGAAATGAATGACATGATGTGTTTCCTGATGAGCTTCTAAAAGCACTTCATCACCACAGGAGTCAGTGCTACTGGCCTGTAGTCATTGAGACTGGTGATTGTCTGTTTCTTGGGTAGAGGGACTATGACTGGGGACTTCAGGCAGGGTGCGACTTTCTCTCCTTCAGCAGCTGCTGGAACTGCCTGGTCATCCAGGGCTTTTGATTGTGTACACCCAGATTCATTTTTTTTTCATTTTGTTTGTTTTGTTTATTTATTTTTGTTTTTATTAATCATAGTGCCAGGGATTTTAGTGAGGTTTAGTCTTTAGTAGTTAAGTCTTCCCACATACCGACTTGGAGCACGCACTGTATTAACCCCACAGCTGATGACCATATCCTGTGACAAGTGCAGAACCCTGTGAGATGACTCAGTCAAAACTTTAAGCTAATAATTCAGCAATATGCCACCACTACTTAAGTCAAATAAACTTGCCCGTTTCACTTACCACAACGATACCAAAATTAGAGTGAGTTTCTTTCTTTTTCTCTGAGCTGATTTTATCCAGGATCTGTGAAATCTCTCTCCTTTCCTTCTGTTTTTTCTAACCCCATTCTGTGACGCCTCCTAAGGACCATTGTGATTAGTTGAAAGGAATATCCAGCCCTCACTCTACCCAATGATATTTAAGCCCCTTAAAGTTACAAAGCTAGCTCTGAAAACCCTACAAGTTACAAAACCCTATGAAGTGTCATAGTGTCTATGCATTCTCGAAGAGTTTACACACCAACCACATGTATCTGATTTTCTTACAATATTAATTATATGAATTATTAACTCCTGGCTACATCCCCACTTTCTAGATGTCCTCATCTCTATTTGTTGATCTTCCAGTTTACCAAGACCACCATAGCTTAGCTTAACCTCAGGCTTGACCATATGCTTCCCACTCCATGTCACTGGCTGCAGTATGTCACGGCTAGGCCAGTTGCTGTTAGGGGCCACTGCTTTTCGGTTGTTTTGGGGTCTTTTATTTTGACATTCTGTTCTGTTTTCCTGCTTGTTTCCTGTTTCCACCTGTTTTGCGTTTGTTCTTTGATTACTGTCTGTATTTAAGTTCTGTTTGTTTAGCCATCTTTTATCTGTCCATCGCCTCATTTATGCCTCGTTTCTAGTCATTCTGTCTTGCTTATGCCACGTTCTCGTTCCTGTTTGTAGCGGCCATTGAGCCAGGTTTAATTTCTGTTTTTGGTTTATAAATAAAGTCAACCACAGCATGGATACCTGCTTTCCAGCCTGGTCCTTGCACCGAGGTAAATCACGGACGTGGGTTCTCCCCGTCGTTCGTTACATAGTATTTCAACTGTTTCCTTCGCTACAGAGATATCCTTCAGATGCTGTGCTGGTGACTACTCACTGCTTCACTTGGTGAATGGGTTAAATGCAGAGAAAGAACTTCACACTGTTCACCTTATGTGAAGTGCTGTGGTGTGTTCAGACATAAGGGCTTCTTTACTATATGGGGCCAATTAACTTATTTTATGATACTGCAATCTAGCTCGAGGGACAGAAAGTTGCTGCAGACTCGGTCTAATGGTTCAGTGCTAGTGTGGGAGGGTCTTCCAGACCATGCACATATCAAAGTTTGTTATGTAGGTGGTGACATTGTTAAATGGTGAAACTCGCAATGCATTGGTTGCAGAACTCTCATTTGAAACCTTACAGGAACAACTAAAAAGAAATAGAGCTTTTCGTTTAACTTTTCAATTCCGCCTATACAGAAATCTATAATCATCTACAATCTCTAATCTCTGGTTTCCCCGCCGCAATAGGGGGCACCTGCCTCACTTGCTGGCTACCAATCCAGTAAAATGGCATGTCAGATGACTGCATCATGTTCTTGAGCGACCTTTATCTTCTCAGCCGTCGCTAGCTGCAGAAGCTTATTAGTTATTAGGTCATTTTAGCACGAGGAACTCAAGTTAGTGAGACATTGCTTTATCCTTTCAAAGGCTTTAGTGCACTTAGGTGTCCACTGGCCATTGAAGGGCTCTGTTTTTTTTTAAAGACAGAAATGCTAACTGTCTAAGAATCGTTTCCCTTCTGGTTGGATTGGTCAGTAGGTGCACTATGAACTGCAGCTGTGAACTAGGACTAGGCTGGCATCTGATTGGGGTCAATGGCTTCTATTGCTTTGAAACAGATTCCAGTCTGCAGCCCTACCAATATGACCAGTTAGTGTTGGGCCCCAAGCAAGCCCGAGTGACCGAGTTAGCTTTAGTTAAATTCTGCACTTTGTTTGTATATGGAAATTAAAGAGAATTAGTATATTGGATTAATGTGTTTGGCCTCTTTGTTTGCTATAACTGTACAAACTTGCAACTTACATCCAGAAATTCCATTTTGCTCCCCCCTTATAATAGAAAGAAGTTAGGACCCTTAAACTGAAAGTTTGACGGGTTGCATCAATTTATATTCAGTCATTTTCTCTGCTTTAACATGCTTTCAACATTATAATTAATTGATATGTAGAATCAGAAAAAAATATCTTCCAGTCATATCGTTTGCTGCTGATTTCTATATTAACCAAATCAGGCTCCTCTTCAATTCCCAAAACACTCCATTCTTTGTTTCATGTCACACTAGGTCACTTCCCTATGCTGGTTGGTGCTGCAGCTGGAGCCATTGCAGTGATGGTCCTGTTTGTTATATATTTGTTTATAAGGTTTGTATAGAGCTCTTGCTTATCTTAGAATTCATCCACACATAATTAAATTCTTCTAAGAACTATATCTTAAACTGTAAATTATGTATAAATTAATTATTTATACATATGATTTAAAGACTCATGGTCCAAAACCTAGTCTAAACGAGATGAGAATCACCATTCTCATTGATTTAATCAGCCTTGATAAAATTCCTATACAGTTTATTCAGTTAAACAGTTTATTTATTAACTTTGCCAGTATGATGGATATGTAGTATGATCTGATAATTGTAGTAAATTTGTGTTTCAGGAGAATCCATCAGAAACCTGTTCAGTCTGGACAGGAAGAAACTGCGGGACTTGTTTTAAATGATAGGGTAAATAAAATTCCATTTAAAATACACACAGCTTGGGTTCAGTGTTCACTGTCTCTTCACCTATGTCACACCAAAGCGGGATGTGTGGGATAAAAGAGGACTTAGGCTTGTAGGGCAGAGCAGTAAAGGAGTGATCTTTACTAGTGGAAAGGTTCTTGGAAGAACCCTACATCGGTAAAGAACCTTTACATTTTGTGAAAGTTCTTCGTGCATTTAAATGGATCCTCACACTCTCACATCTCATTTTACTGTGCAGTATTTACAGTGTGATTTCTTGTGCATCATACAATTAAGTAGGGCACTGGTGACCACATGACATGCACAAAAGCTGTTTGAGTGTAGATTGTATCATCTTAACCACTAAAAGCTAGCTGTTGATAAACATTTGTAGGCAGCCACAACACAAGTGTTTCCTCTCAGAGATCTGCTGCCATTATTGAGACTTATTCCATTAGCAGATCAGGAGGTTATTTCAAGTAAAATGACCAAAACTGTTTGCTAATGGAATGAAATCATTTAACTAATTGAAAGCTTTCAAAACATGTTAAATGACTCGAATATAACAGTCACAAATTACTTCATAATGTGAAATATAATGAAGGATATATTCAATAGATTAAAGTTTTTCAGTAGATTAAAGTATTCAGTTTTTGCAGTGGTCACACCAGGTTGTTCTCAAAATAAACTATATTTTCTGTCGATCCCACAGGCAGTTTGTCAGGAAGAAGAGTCCTTATATGCCAACAGAACTATTCTGTCATCCACACAAATGCCGATTCAGAATAACCCAGACATTCTCCACTACTCCACCATTTACTTCCCAAATGACAAAGAAGGGTCAGGTGCAATCAGAGGCCTTTCCTCGCTCACCCCTGAGTATGCCACCATTCAGCACATCTGCAGAGATGAAACTGAGAGAGAAAACACAAATGTAGAGGATGCAGCTGCAACTGAGGATCAACAAACCATCCCAGATATGAGGAGTGAAGAAGAAATGGCACAGCCAACTGGAAAGGAGGAAACATATGGAAACATCATCCGTCAGAAGTCCTCCAAGTCCAACATGGCTGCTGAGCTGTCAGAGACAAAGCCAATAGACCCAGAGCAGGTTCAGAAAACAGATGAGGCCCAAGAACTTTATGCACAGGTTAAACATCATAAATCAGTGTGAAAGACATAAGGCTGCCTCACTACACGTCTTGGGTGATATTGCACATGAACCTGTGAGGTAACTTTCAAATAAGTTGCAGGGTTATTAAGTAGTACTAGGTGAAGTTTATTTGAAGGTTGTTGAAGTTGACTATGAGCTTCAATATTTATACACAGCTTATGGAAGAAATTATAATATGACATAAGATGTAAACAACATTGCATTGACATAATATGCCTCAAAATAAAGTAAGGAACAACTGTACCCTTTATAACACTGCTATGAAGCATTATTGGAACTGTAATATAATGCACCTACGTCCTTGGCCATATATGTTGCAATGATGCTTCATAGCAGTGTTATAGCAGTTATATGGTCTGCTTGGGACATGATACAGTACCAGTCCAAAGTTTGAACACGCCTTCTGATTCAAGAATTTACTCTGTTTTTATTATTGCCTGCATTCTATATTAATTTTGAAAGCATCACCTATTGCTCTGATGACAGCTTTGCTCAGTCTTGACATTTAATTTCAATCAAATTAATGAGGTATCGACCTGGAATGGTATTTAATTAACAGGTGTGCTTCATCAAGATTGGAATTTCTTAGTGGACTTCTTAGTGTGTTTGGGAGCATCAATTGATGGTATTGTTGGTACACAGTTAGTGATCCTGTTGCACTACGGTTCAACTCCACATTATTGCAAGAGCCACTTAAGTTAAAAGTAAAACAACAAATTCCTCATTACCTTTGTTTAAATTGTTTTTTGTAAATATTAATCTACAATATAAAAATTATAAAAACAAACAAAAAAAAAACATTGAATGAAAAGGTGTGTCCAAACTTTTGACTGGTAGTGTACATTAGACTGAGAAGAGTCTTGACGCATGTTTCCCTCTTCTGAGCAGCGGAGGCTCAAGACGAGCAGCGCTTAAAGCCCCGGCAGCTGTTTTTATACATTTTGTGTTCTCAGTCTAGGAAAATGAAAGCTTGGTGGTAATATGACCTTGAATCTCTGTAGCAATAATTAGAGTTACTGCAGAGGTTATTATTTCTCTCCACAGACAAGAGAATAGGTTTTATATGACCTCATTTTTTGATGGTTCTAAAAACCATTGTTTTTTATCCATATAGTGGCAGCTTCTCACACAGCTCACTGCAACTACCATTAGCAAGAATGAGTTGTTTGTCAGGTCTGCTTCTCATATTTTGCACACAACAGTAACAGTAATGTTGGCTGACTGTTTTTTAAACTGTAATGTAATTTTCTTCTCCTGTAATGATTAATTTCATGGATACCCATAACAGAGCTGAGTCGGGTAGTTGTGACACTTAAAAATAGCTGGATATCTTACATTACAAAGCTTAATATAAGTATATTATAGGGAATGTTCTGAAACATAATTTGGATGCTCAGAGTACATGCAGACTTCAAGGTATGAACAGCTGTACACTGAATTGAACTGATAATTACATTTACAAGTAATGCGCGATGCATACATCAAGTTCAGTACTTAATTACAGAGTATCTGAACTGACTAATATGAGGTTCATTTCGGCATTCATGCTAAGAAGATACTAAATAGTAGGAAATGCTGCCAAACTGCTCCAGTAAATGTGTGGCTACCTGACTGAGAGATGATTAGAGGTGACAAAGGTGAAAATACTGTAGGGTACCTACCCACTGTTCTCTGTGATGGTCTGACGCCTTGTTTGTGCACTGCAACCTTAACAGTGTGCAGCAGTTTAGAAGTGCAATAGTTTTCACTCTGTTTGGGATGAAATACTTCGTAAATATAAAAGTCAAAAATTAAGGTAGATTCAAGCATTGTAAATACTATACATATGTAAACTAATTGCTCAGCTGTCTTTCCAAACAATGCCACCTATAATTAGAACATAAAAAATGGGCTGCCAGCAATCATGATTGAAACCTGCAGCTAATTCAATGAAACAAACATCAAGAAAGTCCTAAAAATTACAATGTGGACATATTGGATCACTGTGTGCTAGCTGTACTTATAGATATAGAGTTGATCTGTAAAGTGAATGGGGTAAATAGCAATCACTTTTCACTGAGCCAGTAACATTGTGATAACTGGAAGTAGCTACCTTTCATTCATTGACTGTAATTATTGCTTTTAGAAAATTGTGTTTCTTATGCTTATATGACTGTGAGTAGTGGTTGACTTTATTAAAGTAAGTATAATAAGTATAAATGTCTGTGTACTCACCTGAAAATCTCAGTTAAATGCGTTAAATTATTATTTTTTTATTTAAAATGTAATAGGTCTCTTCTTATAAAACAGTTTGATCACAGTACACTTAATTGACACTGAGATTGTCAAAGAAATTCCCAAAAAGGACTTTGATAAACTCTAATAAAAGGAAGCACACCACGAGACGTAATACAATTATAAAGATATATTTATTTCTTGCAGCAAGGGAACAAGTCAGAGCAAATCTAACAGAGGAGTTGTTCTGAATCTTAAGTGTGTGCTTTCCAATTTATTTAGCATTAAGCAATGTGTGCTTGAACTCGCTAATACATATGAAGCCTAATAAGAATAATGATTTAATATACAGTATAATATATAGGAAACTTATTAAGGATAACTTTTATCCAACAGATATTTATTGAGTATTTTATCTTGTGCGTTTCGCTTGTTACATGGACAAGTTCAGCAACCCTGGCTTGCTGTGTGGTCCAGGCCCTCATACTGTGGTGTAAAATGATGTCACTGGCCGGAGGAAGAGAACATCGCAAGCAGTACATGAGGAAGGAAAACCACAACAAACTGACAGGGTCTATGGGTGGGGGGGTGGGGGGTGGCCTGGTGGGTCTCTGAACCAAGAGGTCATGGGTTTAAATCCTACCTTCAGCAAACTACCACTGGGATCCTGAGTAAGACCCCTAACCTAAAGTTGCTCCAGGGAGACTGTCCCTTGTTGTTAGTGAACAGAAGTCACTTTGGATAAAGTGTCTGCTAAATGCTGTAAATGTAAATGCCATGGCTAGGCTAAAAGCTATCAGTAGCCACAACCAGGTGCTACCTCGACAAAAAAAAATGCTATTCATAGACTTCAGTTAAGCCTTTGACCAGAACAGCTGGACCTGAACATCTCCCTCTACACTGTATTGTGGACTAGCAGACCTCAGTCAGGATTGTTAGCAACAGCTCCAGCACCACCATGCTGAGAAAAGGGTCCCCCTGGGCTGTGTGCTCTGCCCTCTCCATGCTGCTGACCAATGAATGTGCAACAATGCACAGCTCAAAGCATGACTTACAATAACCCCTAAAATAATTATTATTAGTAATTATTATACTATTTTTAAATTAAATATTCATACATTTCATACAAGATATCACTGAGCTCAGATACGCACTTTACAAATAGAAACAAGACTATGAATTGAAATTAAAAATAATAAGTCTAGCTATCATTATTTAATTAAAATGATGTACTCGCTGTTGAAGCTGCTGTAGGTAGCAGGCTGGCATTAGGACCCAGGCGAAGCTATGCGTAGCTGCTTGTTAGCAAGTAGCAACCAGAGCCCATTTAATATTTCTCTGATAGCGCTGTTTGTACTCAGTTCAACAATACTGTGAATAGGTGTCAGTAACTGTTTATTGCTTAACTTTACTTGTTTCTTTAATTGAAAGGAAAGATTTTGTGAAAAGTTTTCAGCCCTCTATACACGCTAATTGCTTCCTACAACCCTGGGGGCTAAGCCCCCCTTGTCTTTCAAGCCCAGTGACATCCCTGGTACCAGTTTACATCCGCCATGATGAGATCCCCACACAGGGATCCCATTTAAGATTTGAGATGCATTCCAGATATGAAACACCGTCCGTATACACTGAAATCTTTTCACGCATATCAACATGTGCAAAGCTGCACTAAGCTATATAAATTTATTGTTACATAATAATCTATTTCACATGCATCACATAATCATTTCATATGTGTGTGAGTCCTTTTCATCTGTATATGTATGTGTTTCAAATGTGTGTGTGTGTGTGTAGCAGGATAAGGGTTGCCTGTTGGGCCCAGGTGATTTATCTAATCACCAATGGATGGCGCACTATAAATAGAGTGCACCCTTAGGCTCATCCCTTTTTGTTGTGTGGGCATTTCCTGTTTGGTGCACCTTGCTCTTACCGCATGTACAGGTAAGCAAGAAACTTGATTTGTATTGCCCGGTTGGGGTGATTTGTGTGTAAGTTGCTTAGATGGTTGTGGCCTCTTTTTACTGGTACCTTTTTGCCCTTGCTGTGGCTTCTCCCTCTCAAGTAGAGGCTGGTACTGCTGATTGAGGTTGGTAGGTCAGCTCTATTTTGCTGTGCATTCTTGCCAATAGTTTCTAATGGGGTTTTGTTATAGGAAGCTGCAAAGCAGCATGATTCCTCCTCATGCTGGCTGTTTGATGGGATCAGTTCGTGGTTGGTGTTGTCCACGTTAAAGTGGACTGGGGCTTGCGTACATGTGCATGGAACACTGCTGATTTGCCTCTACTGGCTTCGTGGAGGGCTTTGCTCCTGCAGGCAGGTGTTTACCACATTGCTCTGTTTAGCTGGTACTGTATTTTAAACTGGGACTTAAGTGTGAGTTTTTTGTGTGTGTGTGAAGGGCATTAGTGTCACTGGGGTTCTGCCCTGGTTATTTAATTTTTGTTCTATGGGTTTATTGTTCTTTTGCTCCCTACTTTTGTTTTGCAGTTGTGAAAATTCATTAGTTGGTGATATTTCCTTTGGGTGATATTTTCTCTTTTGTTTTAAATTTAGTTTTGCTATTTGTAGTTTCTTTTGGGGTGTATCCCATTTGACATTTTTTTGTATAGATTTCTTATTTTAGTTAGTGAGTCAGATTACTGGCAGGAGGCTATTTGGGAGCGTTGCTGATTGCTAGATATAGGTTGCTCTGGCTATGAGATTTTGTGTATGGTGTTATTGTATCCTGATTTTATTTTGGTGGTTTTCAGGAGCTGGGTACCTGTGCTGGTGGTCCCTTGATGGTGGTGGAGTTTCCTTCTGTGTGCTGTTTCAATCCTGTGATTTTGGTTTCAGGAGTGTGTGCACGAGTGTGTGTACGAGCGTGTGTGGGTGTCCTTTTGTGGTGATCCAGGCTTTGTGGGCCCACCTCACCGAATCCCAGCTCCTGGGTTTTCTTTTGTTTTACTTGCCCTACTATATTTAACTTTGGATGGTTTTATTGTTTCCTTTTTAAAAGTATATTCAATAAACTCATTTTTGATGGATGGAACCATGTCTCCTGCCTCTTGGGTAATGAACTCGCGTGTTCTACAAATTATTGGTTTATAGACCAAAAATCGGTATATTCTTTGGGTGAAATTCCCAAGGTGGGACTTTTAAGTGCGAGTGTTTGTGTGTCTGTGAAGGGCATTAGTGCCACTGGGGTTCTCACTGGTCTCACTGGTGCAACAACAAAGCTGAAGGTAATAACTGACTCTTGTAGGATCACATTTGTCTGATACATCAAAGGCCACACATGTGTCCTTCTCCTCCCCTCCCCCTTAGAATTCCAGCATGGGTTTAGAACAGGGCTCTTCAGAACCGGCCTGTGGTTTGTCACTGCTGAAGACAACATTTTACGAGCCCAATATGAACCCTTAGCAGCCCCAGACAATAAAACGCGGTGTCTTCAAGATTTCCCCCTCCATGAACCCTGCCAGCGACCCATACCCTTGCAGCCCCACCTGCATTGTTTTCAGCACCCACACAGACTGAATCTGCCAGAAAAGAAGGGGAAAGGATCAATTTCTGTGTTTCTAATATGCTTTCAAAATTATTTGAATTCATAAATGTTTGGCAACAACTATCCTGTGTGTTAACTCTCCCCATTTAATTTGCAAATCACCCAGATACGAATAAAATAAAGTAAATCATGTTTGGTCTTGAAATGAACAGTGAGTTATAATATCCATGTTTATAATAGCCATTTGACTTTAAAACCTACTCTTGAGAAGATGAATGGAGAAATCCAGGCAGCTCCTTAAAAAAGTCATAAATTACCCTTTGACACCAGTCATGTGCTTTGACACAGGATAAACCACATCAAGATATACCAGTCATATAACTGACTATGCTGATCCCCAAATATTCTCTGCATCAGTCTTTGAAAGGTACTTGGAGCATTGCAAAGTCCAAATGACATTCTGTTCCACTCAAAATGGAGTACAAAAAGCTGTTTTGACCCTGTCACACTCTGCAACAGGTAACTGATTATTACCACTGGTCAAGTCCAAGGTAGAAAACCAGAAAGAGCATCCAAGGATTCTTCAAGACGAGGCAGTGGAAAAGCATCCTTATGGGTTTTATTATTTAACTGTCTAGTCCACGCACAAGCGAGGGTTACCATCCTTTTCTTAACAAGGACTATGGGAGATGCGTAGGGACTGCAACTTTACTGAATGACCTGCGCCCCAAGCAACTGTTTAATATGGGCCTTAACTACCTCATATTCAGAGTGAGGCAACCGCCTATAACGCTGGTGAACATCATCCAATAAGAGGATCTCATGGGGAAATTGGGTTGCTGCAACCCAAATCCCCATCATGAGCAGCAAAGACAGAGCTATATTTCAACAACAGTGACCATACCCAGTCCTGCTTCCCAAGGTGATAAGTCTACTTCTAAAATCTTAGTCTTAATAGTGCTAGGTCCCACTTACTCTGGGACAGATGCATGCATTGCCCTCTCTTCAGCAACACCTGAAGACTGATTTCCAATACATCACTTAACTTACCCAAAGTAGTGTGAGGATATAGCACCACCTCCTTCTCACCTGCACTGACCACAGGTAAATAAGCAGTGCCCTGGTCCACTTTGACCAAGGCTGGAGAGACCAAAAGACCTCCATGCAGCACCAGTCACATGGGTTTCAAACATGACCGACCCAACCCTGACCCTATCGGAACAGGTAGCTGGTATGAATTTGAGTACACTCCCAGGGACATGCAGAGTTCTTCCTCCCCATACACGCACAGAACTGTTGGCCTCTGTAGAAATAATGTCAGCCATGTGACATTGCTGTAAAGCTTGATAAACGGGATTTGGGGCCTGCACTACGGGGGGGATGTTCAAACATAAGAACCCGATATTGACCAAACAATTCATGGTAAGATTTTTGGATCATATTCATCCCCCAAAATACCTGGAACCTGAGAAATGTCACCCCACGGTAGATCCTTAGCTACCAACACCCTGGTATAACTACCACAAAGGGCAACTTCTATTTCTAGATACCCGATGCCAAAAATTCAGTCTACAATTTGTTGCTCCTCGTTTGTTACTTAAGATTTATATATCTTTAAAAAATTTATTTTAATTACATCTATAGTTATATTTACTTGTACTCATTTCTTTTTATTATTTGGGTTTCAGAAAATGTCCAGATTTAAATTTATAATTTACTTATTGTTTTGATGTTTGCACAGTCAGTAAGGAGCGGATCAGGATACATTTCACTGTGTGTTGTACTTGTATGACTGCATGTGACAAAGAATAAAGAAAAGAGAAGAAAGATGCAAGGGATGACCATACCATTGGCAGCACAAAGCTGCACGATCACTGGCTTGACTTAAGTCGATCATGACCCCTTGGTTCTAAATGCCACCTAAAACAGCTTTCTGTAATGGTAGACACCATAGACCCAGTATCCAGACATGGTACTGCCACCCCACCCATAGTGGCATTAATATGGGGGCATGATCGCTGCACTATTATCAGTAACTAGAGCCATTAGAGACCCCCTCCAAGCTGTTTCCAAGTAGCTGTGCTAAGAACTACTAGAATAAGCTGGTCTGCAGATCTCTGTATACTAAGTGGAACATGTGGAGGAGGTTTGAAATGTAAGATGGGGCTTGTCCAAGCAGTGATTTATAAAAAAGAAATGCAGCATTAAAATGATGGATCCTGAAATGTACAAGGAGCAAGTGATGAGATGCTATAATAGGAATAATGTTCTCTCATTTATGTATGTCTGTAAGAAGATGCTGCTACATTTTGGACTGTTTGTGGGCATTAGAGGGTGGCTAATAACATACAGGACATTAGAATGGTCCAAACAGGAATAAAAAAATGCATGTATAACCTTCTCCAGATCACTGAAAGATGGACATCACCAGGCTCCATTAGGAACACTTCAGTTTTCTTAAATAGTTAGACACCATCCAAGCTTTACTGTCTGCATTCCAGCAATACATTAAGCAAGTTTTTGTCATTCTATTTCAAATCCAGCTAGATTAGATTAGCAAGAACTGGCATTAAGACAAAGGTGCCAATGAGGACAGTCATCAGTGCCAGTACAGAAAACTGTCTGACAAATAAATCTTGAACCACAGTAGGGCAGTACCAAGAGCTGAGACTGTTTCAAAAGCAGCTGAGAGTTCTTAAAGTGTGAGAATGGTGAGAAGTCCCAGTATCAGTGGCTAATAAAAGGTCATTAACAACTTTTACCAGTACAGATGAGAACATCGTGCTGTGGAGAGCTTTAAAGTCTGAGCTAGCTCAGAAATACTGTGTGAGTTGTAAAAACATGACAAAGAAAAGGAAGAGAAGAGATAGGCCTAAAATTAGACAGGGCTGAAGTATCCAGGTTAGTTTTTTCAGTAGTTGCACAACTGTTTCCTTAAAAGCTTTTGGCACTGTCCCAGATGCAAGACTGCTGTTAAGAATGGCTTGGATGGTCAGTTTCAAAAGCTTCGTTAAAAAAGTCAAGGAGATGAAGTCCACCAAGCCAGCTTCATACTACAAATCTTTTCTGTGATAGAGGAAAGAGACACAGACTCAAAGCAAGTACAAGAAATGTCAGGATTTAAACCTGCCAGGTGAAAAACAAGCTTCAATAATCAATATCTAAGCAATAGAAAAGTGCATCAATTATTCACAAATTTCAAAAGAGACCTACATCTATAGTGTTAAAATTTACCTGCGGTTTCAGGCAGCTATTTAAAGCAATATTCAAAAAGCATTACTATTTCTTTACCTTAACAGTTTTCTCCGGCTTTCCTCAGCTGACTACCAAAATGTCATTCAGCCACAGCGTGGAGTGCAACAATTTAACAGGAGCAGCTATAACCATAACATTTAGGAGGTGGAATAAATAGCTCTTCCTAAACTGAACAGAGGAGGGACTCTGAGACTCTGAAAGTTAAAGCAAATGCGCAGTGATAGAAGGACTTACAATGAGACCATGCTGGACTGCATGGTTTAGTGAACAAGAGGGGAGAGAGAATTCAGATAGGACTTTCAAAAAATTGGCAGAGATTTATCCTAGGAGCCAGGCACTTTGCAGCATCACCCGCACGCACTCCAACATCTATGTCACATTCTCAGGGGTAGGAGATGCAAGATATGGCAAATGCAGAAACGGGCAGGAATTCTCTGTCCATCCTCTATTTGTTTTTCAGTCAGGAGTCAAATATACAGAAGTGTTTGGTGATCATAAACCAGCAGGGAACAGACACTCAAGCTGAATTTGGTATGAAAGAGGGATGATTGTACAGTCAGATGAACAACATGCTAACAAAAAGCAAAACAGTCATGTCTCTTCTGGTCATTGACAGTACGCCCAGTCTCATGCTTATCTTAGAAAATCATCAACCGAGATATTTAGAATATAGTGTGAAAGTTGGATGCTTTTGCCTAAGATGAACTTGTTCAACATACTGGACATGGTATGAGTCATTTTGTTACTATTTGTCACAAAATTTGATTATACAGGGTTCATGTATATTTCAGTATCCAACAACAGCCTCCTCGTCCAGTCACAGGCTTAAGCTGGGCAGTATCCTTTACCGCAATCACACAACTTAGAATGAATAAAGGCGATGCTTGAAGACCATGAAGGACTCTGCTGATCGGACCAGAAGAGGGAGTTCATTCCACCACTGGGGAGCCAGGAC
>JBBPDC010152219.1:0-13414 GCA_037974485.1 Hemigrammopetersius urotaenia | reverse complement strand
AAAAGACAACAAGGCTTAGCGTCAAAAACGGCTGTTGGAGAAAGTGTCGCTACAGAGAGAGAGAGAGAGAGAGAGAGAGAGAGAGTCGGAAACAAACCGCTTTTATTGCTCTGAATCTTCAGAAGTGCCTCAGTGACAGAAAGAGAAGGTGCCACAGTTTTTTTACTGAGAGTTTGTTGAAAGCTCTGCGTTACGTCTGTCCCGTCTAGTAACACGATTTAAACAGCATCAGGAATAAACACGTCCACTGTCTCCTTTTGTTCTGTAATTAGTTTTCTTCATTGGTATTTCGTCCCTATGAGTATATGCAAATTAATCGTGCACTCTCGTCATGTTTTGATATGGTTGAACTTTGTTTCTCCTCTCACTTGCTCCCTCACTGTCTACTTTATCCATTTCTCTCTCTTGCGCTCTCTCTCTCCCTCTCTCTATTGATATCATTAATGTCATTTAGTGAGGTAAACTTTGCAGTTTGGGTGGAATAAACCTGTCATTTCATCTCAAAAACCAAAAGATCTAAACATTATGAGTTGGTTTATTACGTTAATTAAGTGTCCTAGCTGCTATTCTGCAAAATATGTTCTGATTATGCGTTTTATGCAACAAAGCGTCTGGTTAAACACACTAAACACTTGTCTAGTAGCTGAAAATAAGGAGAGGAATATCTGGGATACTTGAAATATTCAGACAAACAGGTGTTTGTTATGCTGCTGGTCCAGACTGTCTATTATCATACTGTTTTAAGTCACAAGGCAGTTTTCTAGCTAATGGCAATCTGGTGGGTTTTGTCACTCAGTGTGGCCTGTCACCGGCCACCTTGGCAGCAGGGGGTCATTTAAGTGACATGCAAACCAGCCAATCAAAGTGTAGGTTTATTTGTCAAAACTGTTACAAAAAAATGCTTGGAGAACATATGCTTCAAAATCTTAAAACTAAAGACTTTTTCAAAAGACAGAATACTGTAAACAGATAGATAGAAGCAAGTAAATTAATACAAGTTAAGTTATACAGCTAAATTAATACAAATAAAGTGAGGTTCATCTATCCATGATATTCCTACACCCTATGATACAATGTGCAGAATATGCGCATAACTTACGACAAAACATAAACAGAACTGTCAGAACCGTTCTGAACTCAGCATAGACATACTGAATCCTGCACTCGCTAAAAATAAAATTGTGGGTTCACACTAACACTACAAGAAAACTAGGTAATATCGTCTATAGAAGACGTTGTCTTCAGAGGACATCTATATTCCATCTACTGTAGAAAGATGTAGACAAATGCCACATGAGAGTATTTTTACTTGCCTTGTGGAATCATCAGCCAGCAAAAGGGAGGATTGGAAGCTGATCAGTATCTTCAGCAATAAAGCTAGACATAAATGGCAAGTTTTATTGAGGCCTGTAAATATTAATTTAAAAGCAACATCTTGAGGAGTCTGTACCATTATGCTTGAGTAGTCACAGCAGAAACAGGCGATGTTCCCACAGCGGGTATTCTCTAACATCATGAAACTCAGGAGGTCATTTTGATCTAGATGACCTACTCCAGATGTTAACTCAGTTATCATTATGGGTAAATATCAAATCCACCTTCGGAGATTTAACGGCATTTTTCTCTCCTGTATGAATGGCTTCATTTGTTGGTTTAATTCTATAAAATGTCATATAAAATAACAAAAGAATAGATCATTAAGTTATGTCGTAGAAATGTTATAAAGTCTTTCTTTGTGATTCTTGGTGATGTTCATGTAGGACCATTATATTAATAACCGTCCTTTTTTGTGTGTATTATGATTTAAACATTTAATCTATAGCCATACATGAAGTGACAGTAACTAACCATGCATGTGGTCCCAGAGATTCTCAAAGAGCTTGTCAAGCTACCCTCACAACACCGGCTTCCTCAGAACAGTGTTTACTGAAGCTGTGTCCGAAAAGTGCACTTGTTCACTCATTCACTCGTTCACTACATAGTGTTTGCTAACTAGTGAACAACTAGCGAACACGCGGGATGTCACGTTTTTACTGTTGGACACAGCTTGAGTCTTCCATTACTACCAAATGTTCTGCACATATCTTGACATACACATGAGAAATTTCATTGATAGGTCAAGTCAAATTAAATAGGTGTTTACTATCATTTCAACCATAGAAACAGTACATCAGGTTCCTCCAGGACCAGGACCAGAAGATAAACAGATACAATTCAAACCTAAATAATTACAGACAGGATAAAATACTCAGAGTTAAGAGAGTAAGAAATGAGTTGGTGGATGTATTCACACACAATATGGAAAAACGGATTGGGACGTCTGACCATTACACCAGCAATGACATTGCATTCAAATACATAGACTTTATTATGGAGTTGGTCCTCTTTTTGTAGCTATACCAGCTTCTAGTCAGTCTTCTTGTAAGGCTCTTTACAAGATTTGGGAGCTTCTTTGGGAATTAATGCCAATTTATTCAGCATGGCCTGGCTCACAATTTCTGATCCAGTTCATCCCAAAGTGCTGGATGGGGTTGAGGTCAAGGCTCTGTGTGGACCAGTTCTTCCACACTGAACTCATCTAGCCATGTCTTCAGGGGCCTTGCTTTGTGCGCTGGGACACAGTCATGCTGGAATATAAACAGTTCTTCCCCAAACTGTGTCCACAAAGTTGGAAGCATGACTAAAATGTCTTGGTCTGCTGAAGCATTAAGATTGTCCTTCACTGGAAGAAAGTGGCCTAGCCTAAACCATGGAAAACAGCAGTGTCCGAATACTTTTGTCCATATTGTGTAGGTGTCTCTATTATAAATATATTTCATTGGATTATGAGACAAAAAACTTTGTTACTTAAATTGTGAGCAGCAAGTAGAAATGTATCCCTACGCTTCCTTAAATGGCCCATATAATGGAAAATCATATTGTCCTTTGTGCTAGTTACCATTCACTCCCAGATCCATTTAGTCCATAAATGGAAACTAAACCATTTGCCCTGTCTGAGTGTTTCAGCCCAGCGTGCTTTTTAAATGAAGCACTGCACAGCCAGACCAAATAGAACATGATGATGCGTATGATCAGTCTTTAAAGCACAATAAAAAAAGTCTAATTCTAAATAAAGTGGTCCCTTACAGTCATGCATGAACACAATACAGCACACAGTGTGAACAATGTGAAGTTCAGTCTCTGCATGTAACGCATTCACCAAGTGAAGCAGGGGACTGCCACCAACGAGGGGCACCTAGAGAGCAATGTGTGGGTCTGTATCTTGCTCATTAGTACCTCAGTTGTACCACTAGCAGTCCTGGGATTCAAACCCACGGCCTTCTGATCACAGGGGAAACTCCCTATCCACTATCTCACCTGCTGCCCTAATAAGAAACTGTAGAATACGGATAAAATTGTAATGTTCACCTAACGAACTTCAGTTTCTTGTCATGATTGACGTTAATTCATTTTAAATAATTTTCAAAATGTTTTTATATTGGCTTTATGTTTGGCTTTTTATCTATAAATCATTGCTCCTGTGGTGTAAAAGAGATTAATCTTTCTTTGAACTTCTTGGTTAAGTATTCAGTTAGCATGTTTAATGCTTAATAGGGTTAGACGTTGTTTCGTGATGTAACCTCATTTCTCCGTGGTTCAACGTACGGATATTTTAATCCATTTCTTGTCTTTTTAGCCCTCTTTGTCTTTACTCATGGTTTATATTAGGAGAGTGAGCATGCATGACCTCAGCAGCAAAAAGACCCTTTTATGGTCATGAGTCAGAGAGAGAGAGAGAGAGAGAGAGAGAGAGAGAGAGAGAGAGAGAGAGAAAGAGACACGAGACCCGGCCTGACTGCTCAGCTGAGCTTTAGGAGTGCGTTAGTCAGGTGAGCGTGTAAATGAGTGTAAGTGTGTGTGTGTGTGTGTGTGTGTGTTCATCCAAGCAGTTAACTTCAGGGAGTGTTAAGTTAGCCCTTTGTCCTGCTCCCATTACTTACAAACCTTGTCACTCATGAAGTCAGTAACAAAAGAGAAAGAGTAGCAGAGTGTAGTCAAACACAATTACTAATTTATCAAACTTTGTCCAAAGTAGGTTGAAAAGCAAAATATGGACAGAGTGTACACATTTGAACCAACTTAAAAATTTTTTACCATTCAAGGATTTGGGAATCAAAATGTTTATAGCAAAGCACCAAAACATTTACGGTAACATAAACTGTATATAACCTATACAGGAATTACACGTATTTACAGTTTAAAGGTGCGATTCAACTATAAAAGTGATACTTTTTTATGTTGTCCTGTGATTTCTGACGTCCTATGATCGGCATTATACAAAACAAACTGTTAAGGTTATTACAGGCCTTGCGTAAAGTTTAAACCTGTTTGTTAAGACCTCTTCATGTTTTCTTGAGCATAAAAATCCAACTTCCTTCATCTTCAGTGAACCTAGTATTAACTCCTGAGGTACTTCATGAGCAAGGTTTTGCTGTCTATTTTTTAAAAACAATTTATCTTAAGTTTACAGAGCTCTACGTATACACCGCACCAGATAAATAAAACATTTGAAACGTTTTCTGGGCACTATAACTGTTTTCAGAAGAAAGCCCTGTTACTTGAGAGCAAATGTGTCCATGACATGAGCTCGTTCTTCTCCGCCAACTTTACTCTGATACATTGCACCCAGGTGTCTCTGACAGTGGATTTTGTGAAAAAACAGTGAATGAGAGACATGCTTCTACAATACATTTGATGCAGACACTCATTTTTTTTATGTTTCCAAACTATATCAAATTGTTGCACGCATAGTTACTGGTCTTATATTGGTCCCTGTAATGTGTTATTTTGTTATTTTGCGTTTATCTTTGCGCTCATGGACACAACACCTCTCCGGCACCCTGGAGTTGTGACTTCACAGCCTTCCAGCCAAGTGCTAAGACCCCCCTGCGACTGTTAGATTCCTTTGGCTCGGACTCAGATAAGATAAGATAGAGGAGACGTGGAGATACGAGCAGAAAACTGGCCCAGTGTTGCTAAGTTACCTGTGTTTGTTTTGGCGGAATGTTTGGTGACTGATTTCACACAGGTGTTGCATGATCGCAGAGAGTGTACTGTGTATCACTATGCGAAGATCATCTATTAAAAATCACTTCTTGACGTATTATAAAGCCTTTTTTTAAGCCTGGAGGCAGATCAGAGTAAGGGAGATAGTCTACTATTTATTCAACAAATGACTGCATTCATGTTTATTTCAGCCAACTTTCCAGCCAAGTTTATAGTAGATAATCACACACACAGTTTTATAAACAAAGGTGCTAAAAAGGGTGCTTTGGAGCTATGCAATGTAATTTTTCAGTGGATGGAGAAGCATTTTTGTAAAGAAAATGTTTGAAGGTGAAATTTCAACATACACTATTTGGATAAAAATATTGTGACACCTGCCTATTACATCACCAGGGACTTTATTGACACTGCATTCAAATTGTTGTACGATGAGTGCCATTTTAAGAGTTTGTTGTTGAATTGTATGTCTAGTGGAGCTCACCACATAATTAATTTTATTTTTCTGTCTCTTTCTCATAGAAATCTGTTTCTAATAACATTTCTCTGTCTTCAGGTCCGGACTTTATTCGTCAGCGGCTTGCCATTGGACATAAAGCCACGTGAGCTCTATCTCTTGTTCAGGCCGTTTAAAGTAAGTTACAGTCCATTCTCTACACATTGCCGATTCTCCACGACACTTATCCTGCATTAAGTTAATGAATTAGTTGACTTCATCGGTTTGACGTAGCTGAAACAGTTCAGTCTTTGACCATACCCAGAGATCTGTTCATTTGTTGTTTGTTGACTTCTGCGATTCTGTGACATTAAATAGGTATCTAAGCAGCCAAAGAAGCTGAAATGGGATATCTGAATGGTTCTTAGAAATAATACGTGCTTGAAGCTGCAACATTATCTTCTCCTGGATACTGTTTTGAAATTGAATAGCCTTAAAAGGGACATATTATGCAATACTCACTTTAGTTATAATTGGTCTATGGGCTTTACAAAACATGTTCATGAAGTTCTTTGCACAAAATCCCTCTCACATAAAGAGATCTCACCAGCTTTATTCTTCACAGCTTTAGGCCCTTTCAAAATGAGTCGTTTGGACGGAGGGCCCAATGTGACGTCCCACTGGGCCAATTTGCATAGAACCGCCCCCATCTGTCGAGACCCCACCCTCTAGATTAGTTGAAAATCTACCATTTTGTGTGCTAGTTTTACGAGCAAGGATATGTCGAGTGCTATGGTTAAAGGCAAAGGCAAGTTACTCATGAAATGTTGTGCTGTTGCTGTAAAGAACAACGCAAATCCCTACACTTTCTCCCAGACAAAGAAGACCAAAGGACTACATTGCTCCATTTAATTTTCAATGGCCCACCAACAATCAGTTTCGTTCAACCTTAAAAGTTCCACCCTAAGTATTTAATAGATGATCTTCGCATAGTGATACACAGTACAATCTCGTTGAACAAAGAGCTGTGAAGAAGGAGCTAATTTCAGCGTTGTGGGGATCTGCACCTACTGTCCGTGACAAGATGAGAGAGATGTAAGTACTGGCGTGGCCAGCAACAGCTTATTTGCATGAAAGGGACAGAGCCCTGAAGCGGCTCGGTTTGAAAGGTCCTGAAACTGAAGAATACAGTAATCTCCTGCTTTTTGTGGGGATTATGTTCCAAGAGCACTTTACACTTTCAATTTACGTCCCGCGTTTAGGGAAAGACCGCATTGTTTTGTTTTGGTTAAAAAATGCCTGAAAATGCCTATTTTTATAGTGTAAACCCTAACTAGGCCCCCAAATTATACTCAGTTTATTACAGTACCCTTAAAGAAAATGTAAAGGTAAACCCATATTCACCTTTTAATTTAAATTTCCCGCTGAGATATGCAACTCGGAAGGTTGCTGGACAAAAGTATTGGGACATTGCGGCGAGGTGAACAGTGCAAGCCCATTCTTAGCTTTGAAAGCAAGTTCAAAACCTTAAAACTTGCTTTCAAAGCTAAGAATGGGCTTGCACTGATGAAGCAGCGTGCCACTTCTCGTCCTCTCAGGGCATTAAGCATAGCTCGTCTTGAACCGTTTCTCAGAAGAAGAGGAAGACATACATCTAGCCTCTTTTCAGTCTTGGCCCCCCAGTGGTGGAATGAACTCCCTCTTGCAATCAGATCTGCGGAGTCCTTTGCTGTGTTTAAGCGTCATCTGAAGACCCACCTCTTTAAGGAGCATCTTGGCGACTAGCCAGTCCTCCCACACATCTCTTATATATCTTTTTCTCTTTGACAGGATTTGTTATGGTGTGTAGCTTAGCTATAATAGCTGTTGTTGATTTAAGTATAGCTTTACAGGTTTAAGAACAGTTGTGGACTACTTTAAGCACTGATGCAAGTTGCTCTGGATAAGAGCGTCTGCTAAATGCCGAAAAGTATGAGTTCAAAACGAAAAGTATGAGTTCAAAATAAATCTGTGTGTGACTGAATCTGCAACGTAAAACTGGGGGGTTACTGTAAAGCTGGTGAGATCTCTTTATGTGAGAGTGATTTTGTGCCAAGAACTTCATTAACGTTTTGTATAGGCCATTGGGGTTTTTTTTTTTAAATAGTTTTGCATAATATGTCCCCTTTAAATGAAGACTGTGGACAGTATCATAAGACTGCGAAGAGTGACTGAAGTACATTTTTATGGTTTTGTAAATCCTTTTACAATTATTATTAAGTTTGATATGGCCTCATAGAAGAAATGTTTAACCTTATTGACTGCTAAGTTCAGTAGATTTTTTAAGGATAAAGAGTAATAAGTAATTATTTTTGTGTTTTTTTTAGGGGTATGAAGGCTCATTGATCAAACTTACCTCAAAACAGGTGAGACAAAGTGATTTAACCTACTTCCCTGTCATAAATGTTTTAAACACACTAAATGTTTCAAAGCCCCTCATGTTCAACAGGCCTCATCGCTTGGAACTTTGCGGTTTACTTTGTATTTCCTTGAGATGTCTCCTTTAAGAAAATTTGGTTCTAATCCTATATTGACACACCTAATGCAACTCTTCTGTCTTTAAAAGATCTTGATTAGCAGGTTAATCAAGGTTAAAATATTTGTATAATTTCCACATTAATTAAATATATTATGTATTTCTCTTTCAGTTGACACACTTGTGCAGTAATTGTCCAGTCCAGGTTCCACCCACATATGGGTTGAACTGTTACTAGGTTGTACAAAACATTGGCAATAACATCACACACAACACCAGAAATACCTGTATTTAGAGTTAATTTGTTTTTTTTTATAAGTATGTAAAAGGTCAGAGTATTAAGATAGATTGAGTGTAGTTTTTTGTAGTTTAGTTAATGTTGGCATTAGAGGTGCACAGTCGGAACTGGCCAAGATCACTTTCCCAATCAACAGTCAGACAAACGTATTATTTAGATTTTAAATGGCCAGTCAGTTTTAATGGCCAGTCAAAAAGTGCTGAAAATGTGTTTCTTCTATTTGGTCTGTTCACTTAGCACACATAATTTGTATTCACCTTCAAAAATTGGCTTTAAAAATGGGAGTTGACAATAAAGATGTTTGATCTGGGCATTTACTAGTTAGCATGTTGACTAGTTTGGTTTGTTGATTAGTTTGGATTAGCCACAACAGGTCCTTTGGCATTTTAAATGGAAGCTCAACAGTACGCAGTTAATCTTAAGTGTTGGGAGTCCAACCTCACGATAGTTGCTGTGAAATAACTTATTTGTGAGAAGAAAGTGTAAATGTCATGTCATACTGTATATTCATGTGGAAGTGATGTACACATTCAAATCCAGTGCTAGAGTAAATTCAGTGCTGCACCTTTCCTCGCTGGTGGCAGCTGTCTTGCAATACACTAACATAGCAGTTTTCATTGGATCTTGCCACTGCATTTCAACTCAGCTGTATGTTTGTACTGCCACTGCTTGTCTGTCCCTGTTCTGAATGATAAGCCCCCGCTGGGAGTTGATGGACTGGCAGAATGCATGTCCTGCTGTACTGAAGATGGAAAGTTTCCTTTTCTGTTGTTGGCGATGTTCTTGTTTATCGTCACTTCTGTAGCTGCTGTAGTGGATCACATTTAGACAGCAGCCCCACACACGCAATGGAGAAGGTTGTGTGTGTGTGTGTGTGTGTGTGTGTGTGTGTGTGTGTGTGTTTGAATAACTTGTAGTATTGCAAGGTTAAAGAGTGAATGTGTTGTGTGACAAATATATGATTTGTGTATGTGTGTGTGTGTTTGTGTAAGTTGTAGAAGAGTGAGTGTGTTGTGTGATGGCTTTGTGAAAGAACAGTGAGTCAGTGTGTGTGTGTGTGTGTTTGTGTTTGTGAATGAGTAAGTTGTAGTGCAGCCAGAGTGAGCGTTGTTTGATGGATTTGTGATGTGTGTGTGTGTGTGTGTGTGTGCATGATTTGATAACCAATGTAGCTCTATTGGTATTATGATGTGTAATATTAAATTATCACTTTCTTTGACTTCATTTTATTTTATTTGTGCTTTTTCCCTAATTTTTACAGCTTTCAATGTAGGCAGTTCCTGTACACTAGTTTGGTGTCCTCCTATCACATTACACCATCAACACTAGGATGTTGATGGCTGGCACGTGTTTCCTTTGAGACAAATGTAACTTCTCGAGAATAAACACAATGGCTAGCAATCCAGAGGAGCAGGAAACTTATTTGACTTCAGCTAAAGTTATAGCTGATGAGGAAATGATGAGTGGGTTCTTACAAACTCTAAAAAGAGGCTGGTGTGTAGAACTGGCAACTGACAAAATAATGTTTAGCTTCATTAACAACAGTTGGTTTCCTTTTGTATTGCATCCCTTTCATTTTGTCATATTTTAGTTACTGATTAAATATTAATAAATGTGTCTGTTGCCACTCTAATTTGAACTGTGAGTGCACACACAAACACACACACACACACACACACACACACACTTACATACACTCACACACACAATCTCTCCGTCTCTCTCTCCCTGTCTCTCAAAGGTAGAAGCAAACAAGAGTTTCTCTACAAAATATTTTGACAAGAACGTCTCAGTGACAGGGTGATGCTGTCACAGGGGCTTATGGGAGATAAGCATGTCTTGCACATGTCATCTGTGAGTGACATGGAGTCATGCGGAGGCTTTTGTCCTGTTTAAGGATGTCACAGTTGATTATATTTCTAACAGAATAATTGATCAATTGATCGTGGACAGATGATCGAGTAATCACCCTTTTATCAGTTAAAAAAACAGACAAAATAAAAAAAATTATCTTGACTAACCAATAAAAATATGCAAAACACTTTACAGAAAAATAGTCTGGGAAGCTTCCAAAAAAGTACAAATAAAAATGTGGATGAATAAAGGTTCAACAGCAAAGAATTAATATAACCTGGGATTATTGTAGCAGAAGATTAATGGAACCTGGGTTTTGTAGTTCATTTTATAACATTAATATAACATGTAGTTTTTTGTTGATTTTTCAGCGCAGGATTAATATAACCTGAAGTTATTTTTAGTTAATTTTATAGCACAGGATAAATATCACCTGGGATTATTTCTAAAGGGTGTTTTATAGCACAAGAGTAATATAACCTGAAATTATGGCGGTGGTTTATCTCTGTAGTTTATGTGATAGTAGATAAAAACTATCTGGATCATTACTTTTGCAGGAATAAGTACATGACTGGAAAACATTCCTGTCACTAATCTTCGTGGTAATTAAGTGGTTAAAACTAAAGGCGTCATCTATTTTTACATTTGTGCTGCTTCCTTCACTCACAGGTTATCTTTAACAGAGTAACAGTGTCTATTTTTGCTTCCGAAATGCCCCTTATCAACCCAAGAACACCAGGAAGTAGGACCAGGTCTCGTTTCCTGTGTGTGGGGTGGGGGGGTCCCTCTGGAATGAGTTTTTCAGTGGAGAGTCAGTCAGAGAGGAGCGGTGTGTGTGTTTATGAGTGGCTGTTTGCTCGGCCTGCACCAGTTGTGTTTTGTCTGCTGCTGGCAGCCGTGTTATGGCACAGAGCAGGAGAGATGACAACAATAATGTAAATCAATTGATTCCAGGCCTCTCCAGAGAGGCTAAGCCATCTCCATATATAGCGGTAGGTTTCAGAGCTGCTATTTATAACTGCCCTGTGTTCCCTCTCTAGAATCCGAGTGTGTGGATAAGAGAGAGAGGGAACGTACGGGTGTGCACTCAAAAATGATGTGTAAATTAATAAAATACCTTTGCGTTGTCTATTTTAACACATTCCCTGTCATATTGTGTTAAATATTTGTCAAAGCCACAGTAACTTAAATCTGTGTTTTCTTTCTAAGTAGGCTTATCATGCTCTTTTGGGCACTTAAAAGACTAAATGGCTCATATATTTTACTATTAATCTTAAGCTTTACCCCGAAGATAAGGCTTTCCTCTTGAGCTTTGGCCTGGTTCTTCATTCCTGGACCTTTGTTTCGAGGACCTAATAATGTAAACAGAGCCTAGTCTTGGGTCCTGTGTACTTTAAAAGGCCTCACAAAGCTGATGTGGATTCTCGTTCCCACAAAGCTGTAAGCAAATCACCAGAGAAACTTCACCTTCAATAACTGACTATGTTACTGAGGCCTCATAGGTGTCACTGTAACAAGTAATTCAGTGTTATTTACTTTGGCCCTTAGACCCAGAGTAGCACGATCCATGCCAGAAACGGAGGAAATTTTAATCATACAGCAAAACATCTCCTTATATGGAAGTTCCCCCAGTTTGTGTTGATGCTCAAGGTGTCAGACATCATGCTGAGCTTTGCTTGGTGTTCCTGTGTCACGTAGAAAAGTTATTGTATTTTTGTATAATATGTATAATTTACAATCATAATAATATTAACAGCTATTGGTATTTTAAAAATGTCATTGCCCATAAAGATCAAAAACGGAAAAAAGGTTTTTTGAAAAAGTACAATATCTTTGAACCCATCCTTTTTAAGCCATATTTTATTACATTTGTGTGTTCTTTTTCATAATTGCTGGATGTTTTATACAACAGCATTTTTAAGTATGTGTTCCATTGAACTTTCAAAGTAACTGTCAGGGTTCGGGCCACAAGGCCCAAACCCTGAGCTACCTCTAAGCATGGAGCAGGCCGAGACACAAAGATCCATGCGATATGTTTATTAAGGAACTCAAAAGAAAAACAAACAGGCACGATGGCCTCCAGGGGCATAAACAGGGTCAAACAGGCAGGAAACAGGCAGGGGTAATGAGGTGATGGACACATGAGGATTGACTAACAGACACAGACTTATATACAGACCCAATCACGAGACAAAACACAAAGCAGGTGAAAACAAAGGACACGTGACACAAACATAAACCTGAATCCAAAATAAAAGTCCCAAAACATGAACAGAAAAGCAGTGGCCCTAATGGCTACTGACCGAACCGTGACCAGAGCTGTATAATCCATATAGTTAATTGCAATGAGAATTTTGCTTGTACTTTTACTTTTACTGATTTACTCCAGTAAATGAGCGAGTAAATTATCTGCTGTTTATTCAGTTCTCTTTCATTCATGAACATTTAACCCTCAATTCTCTTTTGTTGGGCGTTATTCTCATTCTGTTGTGTAGGTTCAGCATCTGTACTGCTGAACCTACACCTCTCATTCTGGAGCTTCTGTGGTTTAATTTTATACCATAAGGATGCAAAAAGAGAATAGAGCCAGACACACTTCAGTTCCTGTGCAGACAGATGCTGGATAGTCTTTTTTTCTTAGTTACTCAGCACTTAAGTGTGTTTTACATTGCTGCTCCTGTGCTTCTACTAATTTGGTTTGAGCGCATTTATATATATCTACATTTCTTCTATAATAATGAGTCAAAAGCCGAAACAAGCAGTAGCAGACCTGGAAGGACAGCTTCTGTCACTTACACTATTTCCTTATTAGACACAACATCATAGATACAACATCATCATTTTGTGTGTGTGTGTACATGTGTTATGTAGCGTATGTTTGTGTGGTAAGCATTAGGGCTGTAACGATATGATATGAAACCGAAATCGTGACACTCAGATCCACAAACCTGTGTCGCGGTGTGAGAAGGCAGAATTGCGATACACGACACACCCCTTCCAACTCCCAGAGTTATCCTTCCCATCCAGATTCAATGCTACCACATCTTTTTACACCGTGATTGGTGTATTTTTACGACAATTTCAGGTAGTAACCAATAGTAGAGATTGTTACGATTCAAACAAGCCCTCCCACAGTTATTGTCCAAAATCCACAAGGACCGCCTGGGGAGGCATGCGTGTAGGGCTGGGCAATTTGGCCTAAAATCAAAATCTCGATTAATTGAACATTTTAACTCGATTACGATTAATGAATGATTATTTTATTTAT
>JBBPDC010152211.1:0-11252 GCA_037974485.1 Hemigrammopetersius urotaenia | reverse complement strand
TATTTAGATTTGAGGGTAGATTCAAGTTTATACCAAGAAGAAACAGTTAAACCGCACGTGTGGGTACAGGAGATCTGTCACACTATGTTCAATCCTCAAGGAAAAAAAAAAAAAAAAAAAAAAAAAGAGATATGCAGGGGGAAAAGACCAATGGCTGCTTGCATAAAACATCTTAAGTAAAATTGTGTGTGAAGTATTCCTTCACCCCGAGTTAGCTGCTGAAAATCCCTGTTTAAGTGAAAAGTCAATATGTATCTGTAAAATATGTTTGGACATTTTTAGCGTTTCCATGTTTGACAGCTGCACAACATTTATCTTTACAGTTTCAAATTTATTTTTAGAACATTTAACTTAAACCCTAAAGATTTTAAATGCTTTTGCTTAACAAATTTTGGTGCTTAACTAAAATAAACTCATTAACTAAAATAACTCATTAACACAACCAAAATCGAATCACGCCTGCAAACAATCGGCTGATTTTTACTCCACCTTGGTAAAGAAAACAGTGAAGCCAAATATAGAACTATGGTTTCTTTACAGTTCTCACACCACCTCAGCCCATACCTCCTATCGAGTGTTATCAAGTTACACCACCTGGAGGACCCTAGGACTGTCATGGCTCTGGGTGGAATTGGAGTAAATGACATTTCAATTCATTCAAAACCCTTATTCCTGGTCAATTTTCCAGATCAATCAAAATTCATGCAGATCTATAACTAAACAATTCAGCTCACACCATCAGTTGAACGGATGGAATTGAGTGTAATCCTAGAACTGAGGGATGCAGAGGCCTTAGTTGTGGAGTTGGTGGTCTTTACATGAGCTCCATTGTCACAGTGACTATTGTCAGAACAGCACGTCTGATTGTCTGATGATAAATAAGGTAGTGAAAATTGTTTTTTGCTGGAGAGCGCGGGAGAGTGACAGGGCTTCGCCTCTTATCTCTCCAATATGGAAATTAATTTGCATCGCAGCAGCTGCGCCCATAAGCCACGGGTTTCTTTTCATCCTGGGGTGGGGGGGGTGCTGGGGGGGCTCGAAGAGGGGGGAGAGGTGAGGACTGAGACCAAAAAGCAAGGGGTGAAAGAGTGACACAAATGAAGGGCTTTGTTAAGCCTCGCTCACTATGCAAAGAGGGCAAAAAGAAAAAAGGAAAAGGGAAAAAAACACACACAATGTTTAAATCTGAGATTCAAAAGTATGCACACAAATATTCTTACATTCGACAGGTCAAGCTAGTTTAAAATGCTGCAAGAAGTCTAAACAAAACTAAGAAAAGTGATCACATCACTCCAATTCTCAGGTTCTTGCACTGATCCCAGTTTAGTACAGATCTGATTTTAAAACTTTACTCATTGTGTCACTCAATGGTTTGGGCCCTAAATAAATATCTCTGATGTGTGATGGGTATAATCCTAGTAGGGGCAGGAGAAGCTCAGCTAATGGTGAAAAGAGCTTAAACACAGTGAAATGGTGTTTATCCACTATGCTATCCGCTGCTGAAATAAACTGCCCATCAGGTTCAGATATAAGTGCAGCTTAAACTGCAATATTCTCCTCTGCTTTTTTCCCAAATACCTTTTAAATCACCATCTTTTATTGATATTCTGTGCATTTTACTTTCCCCAACTTTAATGTTTTCTGATTTATTTAATTTTTTATTCCATTCCTACAAAACACACTGAATTACTTTTGTGTATGATAATGGACTATATAAATAAACTTCCCTACCGCAACAGCCATACATCTGACTGACCTGCAAGAAAGAAAGTGACCACAAGCAGCTTTACAATTATAGGAAGTGTAGGCAGGGTATATGCTGAAGCTTAGATGATGTCAAGCAAGAAACTGCAAGAAGAATACATGCTTTAATAATCTGCCATAAATAAAAGAAAACAAGCCTTCAAAATTAGATATGTATTCTGTGAAAGCATCTCTTGCTGTTAGTCTTGGTGCCACGAATTGATCTTACAGCTCTAAAACAGCAGCATTACCAGCACTGCAATCAATATGCAGTGCTTTGACTCAATAACTGTTGCCAATAACTATGAAAGTTATTGCATCAAATGAACTCTGATCCAATTATAAAAGAGTAGCGCAAGGCAAAAGGTAGTAGAATCTGAAAAAGCAGTCAATTTCATCCGTGACAATTATACGCACAATTTCAAACCAAGAGATGTAAAGTTCAGAAACTACAAACAATAAGGGGCATAATTTCAATATGCAATGAACATGGCATAAAAATGTAAAACTATGCCCCTGATAAACCCCTTTGCTCTCTTTTTAGCTTCCGCCTTTTATCATCTTGAGTGGAAATCAATGTCGGTGAGCAAAACTAGGCATCTGCCTGCATGCAATCACAGCAAAGGAAGCAAAGGAGGTGTATGTACTCATTTAGAATCACATTAAAAAACAGCAGCATCAAACTATTTTATTAAATGTTTCACATTCAATAAATTGAAACAATTATACTCCATGATAAACAAACATCAAATTGCCCAACTCCACTTAGCACTGTTAATTTTAATACGTTCATATTTGGAACTCATATGCAACTTATGAATAAAATGTAGTGTGGCACCGAACGGAAACGGAAAACCAAAACACCGCAAGAAATTATTATACCAATTTTTTGTAATATTCCCGTTATGGCCGGGACTGTGTGTACTTACCTTACTAAAGTCAAGCATTGCAATTGCATAATTTAATATTCATGGTTAAAAGAATAAATCTGTTACAAAACTACGAAAATATGTATTTAGTATTCAAACAATGCACAGTATAAAATAAAAAAAGCAAGATAGCTGAATTATTACACAATCAAATATATTCTCTCATAAAACTAGTGAATTCAAGTGCATTTTAATATTCTGAACAAAGTACATAAACAAAGTGCATTCAGAACAAGTGCTTTAAAAACTGTTAAGATATAAAACATTCTCTGTAGGCCAATAACAAAATAGTGAATTAAACAAAGACTGGCACAGCCTATATATTGACTGTAATAACGAAAAAACACAGACGGAGTGGGTGTGCTCGAAGGTTCTTGACTCTTCACTGCAGGGTGTTTGGGATGTTTTGATTTTATATAATAAATTAATTGACATTGAGAAAGTCTTTGTGGATGCACTCCCTCTAGTGCATCCACATAGTGCAGGTTGCGGTTGTATACTGCGTCAAATATTCTGTGGCTGAATATTCAGTGCATCCCTAATGAAATCCATACTTGCATTAACAAGCGTCACACAACTGACCTAAAAAGAACCTGGAATTTGAATCAACCTTGAAAATCTGTGATTGATGCAGCCCTGGTAGTTTTGTTTAAACTTTGTTTCCCAGGATTATGAAAGGTGAACTAGGACATGAAGCACAGTGCAAATATTTGCAAAGGAATCTAGCACTCCATCTCTGCATCTCTCCATCTACACACACACCCACACACACATACATATATACAGAGCAAGTTGCAATAAATGAGCTATTAATCATTTCAGGTATGAACTCTTCTCATTTAGCAGCTTGGGCTGGCTAATTGCCTCACTTAGACAGCTATGAGGCGTGTGCTATTGTCTGTGGAAAGGAACGTGTGCGGCTCACAGAAAGTGAAATTCAATTATCTCCCTCAGACAATCCCTCCCACACAGCGCTCCAGTGTGAATAGAGGGAGGATGGCTCATTCTCGGGCTGAGAATAGCTCTACTGTAGGCCACATGTCTAACAGATGGTTGTTTCTGGACTATAAATTGCTATTCATCATGTCACAGACTAGGGCTGATCTCCTCTCTGATCATGTCTAGACAATTTGGGCGGTCCTCATGTCATTATCCGGGAAATGTCACTTTCCTTGTTTATACTTTGAGGATCAAAACATTAAAATATTTATTTAGCAGAGCGACGCATGCAGCAGTCTATTCTCTCAGTGGCCAGTGCAGTGACTCCCCTCGTGCCAGTTATTTCCAGTCATGCTACACCACTCCTCGTATCTCTCGTCTTATAGCTCTTTGAATGGATGATGCATAAATACCCACAAATTAAAGTAAGTACCCACATTAAAGTTTCCAATATAGACTTGAAATTACTGCTACAATAAAAACAGCACAGAGTCCAGCATCTGGCTCAAATAACACACAAAAAATGTTGTTCCCTACTGGGTCAGTCAAAATAAACAATTTGGTGACCAGTGCCCATTTTAATGGAGCCCTGGAGAAAAATGAAAAGAAAACTACAAGCACGATCCAGTACTGTGCAAAAGTGTTAGGCGCCTACGCAAGTGTTTGAAGCCATTTGTTTCAGCAGTGAGTTTCTCTCTGTCAGCAAAAACACAACATAACATTAGAAAAAATCCAAACAAACAAGAAAGTACTAAAACGCATCAAGATTCCTATTTCTAAAAAGTAGTTGATATTATGTGAGCTGGTTAGAAAAATTTATAAAATTCCATAAGCAACACAGCTAATGAAGTAAAAAGATCCAACCAATTTAACGGAGCTTCCATGAGGAAAGAGGTTTGGAAATGCTGAAGCACTTTGCCATACATAAAACAACCATTTTCTGTATTAAAATTGTTTGTATTTATTGCAATAGTGTTTTTCACTAACATAATACTACTGCTCAGTAGTAGACAGGTTTTCAACAATCTTCTCTGGTGCATAAGACTTTTTATTTGCACAGTACTGTAAATTTAAGGTGGGCTGTTGCTGCCCCCCACCCCCATCCAACTGATTTACTGATCAGGCCATAATCTGGATGGGATGGAAGCCAGCATGCTGGATTAGTGACGCAGAGTTTGATCCGAGATACAGCAAACATCCTGCAAACATCATGCAAACCTCCCGCATCAAACTTTAACGCACACAGCGTTTTTTATGCATCCTCAGCGTCAGCATCCGCATGTCAAAGATGATGTTAAACCTGTCTGACTGCATACTGCAGCTTCATTCATCGCATATCTGGCCCAATCAATCTACTGCTCAAACCCACTTTCTACCTGTCAGCAGTTGTAAAGGTCAACTGGGCCATTACCACTCAGCACAGGTGCCCTTTCCTTTCGAAGGAGCAAGGTTTCAGCACATTGCCGAGAGATAATGCAGTGAGGTAAGGCATTACAGTTAACAATTCTGTTCTCCCTGTACACACAGTAGCAGGCATTACAACATACAGGCTTACTGTCCCTCCTCTACAACAACCAGAGAGACTGGAACAGGGGGAGCAAAAACTAACCAAACAAAAAACAATAGGATAAAATCAACATAGATTTAATTTAAAATAAGAAGCAGTGACTAGAACTGCTGTTCTGATGAACATGTTTAAACAGTCTGTGTTCTGGTTTCAACAAGGGACGATACAGACACAATTTGTAATCGCTGTTGATCCTTGCAGTTATAACAGCAGGCAATTTAACAGTTTAAAGAGATGAAGCTAGCCACTTTTTTCACTTCTAATTTGATTCTGATACTTGAGCTGGGATATCTACAGACACCAGAACTTCAACAACAAATAATATAATACTGTTTTGTTATTATTACTGTCTGATTCTTAAACCTGAATAGGTTTAATCAAGACCTTCTATATGGTAATGGAGCTGCAACAACTGTAAAGAAACGGTCAAGTCCAACAGAATGATCTTAGGAGTTGGCCTAGGCTTTTTTTTTTTAAGCAGTGTGTGCACAAATGTCTTGGTTCACAATGAAGGACCTTGTACTGATGTCTTGTGTCCTCTGCTCACGGACATTCCCTATTACGCACCATAGTTCATGTTAAAGTGTGACAATAGGCAACAGTCTCCTGTCAGTTAGGCTTTGCACAGAGAAAGAAAGAAAAAGGGGGGGGGCGGGGGGGGAGTACACAGAGAAAGAAAGCACAGAACAAAAAAAACAAGAAAGACAGAACACACAAAGAAAAAAGAAAGTGCACAGAGGAAAAAAGAAAGAGCACAGAAAGAGAAAGCACAGAGAAAGAAAAAATATATAGGCAGAAGGAATGGAGTTAATGATGTGAAAACAATCCACTCCAATCAGCACAGCCATAATTCCAGTAGAGCCTCAGTCTCAAGAGTGCAAAGCAGACACCAATATACTGTCATAACCACGTCCATCTATCACAGCCCATTCAGTCACATGCATTAAAACAATCATGGGTTCTGAAGCAGGAATGCCTTAGTGGAATTGTGCAGGTGTGCATTATTTCTCATTTGTATTTTATTTTTTGTCCTTCCTTTTCTTAATCACATGCTCTGTACTAAATATAACCCCAGTCCTGCGGAACAGGTTACTATTTTTAAGGGAGATACGGAAGTGGGTGTAATTACACCCGCGTGGCTCACGGTGATTAGACGCTTTACCTGTACGTCATCTGCCGGCAAAGGTCGGAGTAGTGTCTGCACTCCCAGCCATACGTCGTTCACATCCTTGCTAATGACCAAAACATTCCAGGCATAAAAGGAGCGGTCCGTCTCTCTCTCAGCAGATGCCGGCTGCGTCCAGCCGAGTCCTCCAACACGTTTCATCTCCACTCAAAAAGTAAACGAGCAGTGAACAGAGACATCGCTTAAAAAAAAAAACCCTGCTGAAAATGACTGGGGCCTGGCCAAGCATACTTTTGGCAAAAGGTACTGATAAAACTAAAAAAAGATCTAATGCCTTGTAGAGATTTTAATGTTCATTACAAATCACACTCTGCAACAGTGCAGATGTACGATGGTGTGTATGAAGGTGTGTAGATGTACTATGGTGTGTGTGAAAGAGTGAACGTGTATGGTGGTATGTATGAATGTGTGTAGACATACAACGGTAGGTATGAAGGGGTGTAAATATATGATGTGCGGATATGTACGATGATGCCTACCGAATCTAAAGATATGACAGTACAGAAGAACAAGAAGTCATCTGCCTGCATTGGTACTGCGTTTACCCAACAGCTGACTTGTGCTCTGGTGATGTGTGTGGAGAAAAATGCAAAGAAGACATGTTGTGCCGGAATCCCACATACCAGTGTTTCTTCATATCCCCTCCATGCTGTTTGTGCACTCAAAATACTTTGTCGAATTTTTATTGGTTGGTCAGTATGTGAGATGGTGGTCCTAAAATAACTGCACGCTAGCTTTGGTTGCAAGACCGTGATGATGGCAGTCTTTGAACCTCTCTCACGGTACGTAAACGTTGCATAAGTTCTCGTAAGAGCTATAGATAACACGCAACAAGTGAAGTGTCAGTCGATCTGTTTATACAGAAAAAAGTGATGGCTAAACAACTAGGTCAGAGCATATTTATCACCTACCTAATCACTGCTGCAAACCATGTTCACCCCTTGGAAGGTACTCCCTAATGGCAATGGCCTCGTTCAGCAGGACAATGCCTCCTGCAAATGGTTTGTGAAACAGGGCAAAAAGTTCAAGTTGCTGACTACACCTACAAATTCTCCAGATCTCAAATTAATCAAACATCTGTGGGATGTGCTGGAAAAAAAAAACCAGTCCAATCCATGTATGCCATCTTGGATGATCAACTACATATGGGGTTAGTGGAAAACTGAATAGATTTGATTTGTTGGCAAACTATTACTTTGAGAGATCTTTTATATGTCTCAGTTCTTCAGACTTAACCTGTTAGTAGAAAGTACATAAAGCATTTTCTAAAACGTTTGAGTACTCCACATTTGACAGCACCCTCTGAAATGTTGCTCTTTCTGATCGTTCCCCTATAATGGTCACGCTGAATGAAACGAGTCAGAAGGAGCTTTTCCTGGTCAAACAGTGCTCAGGGCAGGGGACGGTGGTGGATTTCCCCCTCATTTCCCTGAAGAATCATGAATGAAAGCAAGCTTGAATGGCTAAATGTCGCCGTTTTTTTGGCTAGATAAGAGGTTCCATTCGAAGCACTTGAGCCGCCTAATCTCCAGACCATTTTCTCCTCAACGCCTCCTTCAGAATGGCTCCACTTTAACACTCAGACACTTACAGACTGCCTCACAGTGTCATTAGCAGCAAATAGCCCCGTATTCAACCGTCTGTCTATTTACTCAAATTACTCCAACAGAGAGACAGGCAGTCAATGCAGAGGCCAGGCTGGGGTTGAAAACCCCTGATAACAGTGATAAGCCCTGAGTGCTGTCCTCATTCTCCCTGATAACAGACGGAGATCTAGCTATGAGCTGCACTGCTGGGGGGAAAAAAACACAGGTCTCTCAAATGTTTTTAGCCATTTTTATATAACAAAATTACCTTTGCCACGATCCCTAATTTTTTTTTAAGTAAATGGGTCTGTGGTGGCTAAGCCAAGAACCTTAAAATAGATGTTAGGTCAGTGCCTAATAAGAATCGTCTTATTTGGTTAACAAGGTGGACAATAATCTCAGTATATGGTACAATTAACAAAAACAATAATATTACCATCATCACCACAATGAATACTGCTCATGTTTGCAGAACTCACTGAAAATCCAACATTACACCCCAATTCTTTTAGTTATAGCTTTAGATAAATGCAGTTCAGCAAAAATTGTTCATCATTCATAAATCATCTTTAATTTAACTATCAAATGTAAGTAATTTAATAATAAAGAAATTGGCAAGGTCATCAAACTTTCCCACATGCCATGGCCTCTGTAGCCACTTAGCTTAACGTGACTGCATGTGTTCCAGAGATGTGTGAAACCTGATGCCGCAGTCTGAGGATATGCTAAAATGTACACGGTACCATCAATATGCTCAACCAGCATGGCTCAACAGCTGAATTTCTATAAATATTATTTCCATTTTATCTATAACACCCCAGATATTTATGTAGAATATCACCCTACATGTTCACATACAGACACTGGGTACATTGCTATTAGGTGTGTAGGGCGAAATCCCAGTTCGAGTGTTAACTAAAAAGGGCCTAACAATTTAAATGCAGTATCCTACTTATAATTCCATAAAAACTGAATGTCCAAAACAGTATCAATATTTAATACCAACACCAGCCTTGGTCACTTCTGAGAGTTTCATTTACTGTCTTTGACTGCAACCACAGTAAAATGGGCACGGCTTATGTCAAATACCCTGAAAGTTGTATATAAGTGCCAGGGGGGGGCTGTATGGGGATTTTTTAAAATTATATTTTGTCAGAATTATGGTTTAGCTGGCTTTGAAAAAGCACCAAATGAGAACTATGGTATTATGACATTAAAACATAAAATACTCAACATCAAATCTTAACCCCGGAATCAAAAATCATATTAAATGTGGAAAATCATTACTCCTATTAACTGCTTAGTGTGGAAAGGGGTTACTATAATTCAATAAATACCCAAAAGCCTGGTAACATTGGACAGAAAATTAGCGGAACGGCTTACTTCGCCAAGATTAAACAAAGCTTAACTTCTCCTCGGCTCCTCATGAATCAAGCCAAACGGTTTAAGAGTTTAACCAAACACACTAACTGTCCGTATTTGGGCACTGAAAACGATACACAGCTGATCAGAGTGGGGTTTTGACTGGCTTCCTAAAAAGAGAGGCTTCTGTTAGTCTCAAATAAATATAGCCCCAAGCTAAAAGTACAGGTACCAGCCCCTCACCAAAACAAGCACCAGCTCTGGCCATCTCCAGGACCTACCTGCCACTCCTAATTTATGTCACATTTGGCCGAGGCCCTAAATATTTACCTTACACTCTCTCCCTCACCCTGCTTGCCCTGTATCACATTGCAAAGCAGCTCTAGACTGAGCTTCGGCTTAGCTATTGCTAAGGCAGGTCAACAGGCATGCAAAAAACCTTCAGAGATTAAGCTTTGTGAATTAAACTGCAGTGAATTTGGCATGACTATTGAAATTAAAAACAAATTACTAAATTAAAATGTGCAAAAAAAAAAAGGGCAGTCTTCTGGCTGGCTTGGTATGAGAGGGTTTGCAGGGCTGAAGATTAAAGAGAATTAATCCTGGCATGTAGGGCATTGAGGCCTTGGAATTTCAAGAGCATTTCACCTGTCCAAAAACTGAAACTCCTGCCTTCCTATTGTCGTACATGATATATTTAACACATAATGCCAGATGTCATGTACATGGGGTCAATGTACCTGTTCAGAACAAACAGAAATAAAATAGGTGTTGTTCCCACATCTATAACTTAAAAAAAAAAAATGGTGTAACTGTTTCAGTACCACTCACCTTTTTTCTAAACACATCACTCATAGCCCAAACTGGCCTATGCCCAATTATTTTCCCAACTCATGGTTACAATGGTGAGGGGTCTTGAGGGATATAGGGATCGGAAACAGCACAGAATGGAATTCAATGCAACGTGCATGTGCATGCAGCTGAGGTCCTTGCATGGTCCCAGGACACACTGTTGAAAATGGGGCTTGAAACAGCTGCACTTTCTCTAATCAGTGCAGGCTCTCCCGGTCAGTGCAGCTCTGAGATTAAAAAAAGGGGACGGATCTTTATCGGGACCATAGAGAGTGCAGGATGGCACTAATAAGAGAGAGCAAAACCTGCTGCAGTGTACACTGACTGACTCAAGCTCTTAGCCTCTTAATTTGAAAGACACACACACACATATACATGCACACATATACATACACACACACACATACACACACATATATAAAATATACTTATACACTCACACACACAAACTGGAAGGCCTGAGACTGCCGGCAAAGAGCATGAAGACACCTGAGCTACTAATCAGCTTATAATTAAGAGCTTATAATCAGTAAGCCACAGTGGCCAGAAGAGGTAGAGGAAGTGTCTCTGAAGGCTAAATATAAAGGAGAAATACTGAGGACCTAAAAGCTACACTAATAGCACAAGCACAAGGTCACCTTGCCTGACCTCATGTCGGCTAGAGAGATACCAAGTCCAGCACTGGGATGTGGAACAGTGTACCTGCATTGAAGAAACTCCATCCAGTATGATCAGGATAAGTCAGAGTTTGTTGATAAATGATATAAATATCTTGTGACTGAATGTGATCAAATCATTGTCTTGTCCAAGACAGTAGTTGCATTTTTACAATTTAACTGTTGACAAGAGGGTTATGAATTCCAGACGGCTGAAGGTCTGGAATTCATAACAGCTTTCATTGGCCAAGGCCCGCCCATAAGGCCATTTGACCGACATGTCAAACAACCAATCACAGTTTGTTTCGTTCAGCATCACGTTTCGGGGCGTGGAAATGTCCCCACAACAACAGATCAGCGATAAAATTCAACCAATCAGATGACGACTTCGACATTCCTGAAGTGTTTCCAGTTAAGTGTACCATATGCATC
>JBBPDC010152154.1:0-40610 GCA_037974485.1 Hemigrammopetersius urotaenia | reverse complement strand
AGAACCTCAGAATGTGTTATACTACCTTATTCAGAAAGGAGAACCTCAGAATGTGTCATACTACCTTATTCAGAAAGAGAACCTCAGAATGTGTTAAACTACCTTATTCAGAAAGAGAACCTCAGAATGTGTTAAACTACCTTATTCAGAAAGAGAACCTCAGAATGTGTTATACTACCTTATTCAGAAAGAGAACCTCAGAATGTGTTAAACTACCTTATTCAGAAAGAGAACCTCAGAATGTGTTAAACTACCTTATTCAGAAAGAGAACCTCAGAATGTGTTATACTACCTTATTCAGAAAGGAGAACCTCAGAATGTGTTATACTACCTTATTAAGGAAGGGAGCCTATTGAAGAAATATTACAGATAATTTACTTCACACATTTTTTAAAAGAAAAGAAAAGTGTTGCAAAATGTGTCGTATTTGAGAAGATGAGCTGAAGAAGGAAAGTTTGATCTAATGATAAACTCTATTTATTTTCATACCAGAGTGCTTTAAAGGGTCCGCCTGGCCGGTGTGAGTCAAACTCTACTTCACGGAAACTCCAGGACACAGCAGTGTGTGCAAGATGCTGTGACAAAATCACTGATAGACATCTGCTCAAGGTAAGAGAGGCATTTTTGTGCGGTTAAAATTAAAGTGTGATTTTGGTAAACAATTTTTAGCAGGAAAAAGGCAATATATAAATGTAACTTATTATTATTATTATTATTATTATTATTATTATTATTATTATTATTATTATTATTATTATTGTAATTGGCAGTAATAGTAGTGTAATTATAGCTTATAAAGGTTGCTTATCAATCACTTGTCATTGTTTTGTTTTATTTCAATACTTTTTTTCTTATATTTTTCATTTTTTTGTTGTAAATCAGGTGAATGGCCTGTGCTGGCATGTTAGCTGTCTCTACTGCAGTGTGTGTCACATTGCGCTGAGTGATGAGACCAGCTGCTACATCAGAGGCAGAGAGGTGTTCTGCAAACCTCATTATTCTGGGTACAGTACCCAAATGCATTATTATTATTACTATTATCATTAATGTTTGTTCCATATGAGATCAAGTGATATGTAATTGTGGAACCTTTACAATTCTTGCTTAAAGTAAAATCAATCTTTTAAACCTTTTATTCGATGGATAATGTTTTCAGGAGGTCACTGTGTGCGTGCTGTGGTCTGTTGGTGCAGTCCAGTGATTGGGTGCGCAGAGTGAAGGGGAACGTATATCATCTGACCTGCTTCTCGTGCTCATCATGCAAAAAGCAGCTCGGTACGGGAGAGCAGTTTGTCGTGGTGCAGGACACGCTTCTGCTCTGTAGTACACACTATGAAGAATCTCGACAAGGTGGGAAGAAAGGTAAACATCCCAAATAAACAAACAAATGCAGATATAACATGCAGTACAAACAGTTTAAGCAGATTGGTGCAACCTCTTGAAAGAAAGTAATCTATATCTCAAGACTGCAAGAGGCATCCCTGAGGTACCGTCCCCACACACTGCTCTCCGGGCGCTGTGTTCCTGGCTGCCCGCTGCTTCACTTAGTGAATGGGTTAAAGGCAGAGGAAGAATTTTGTGCTGTTCATACTGTGTGCTATAGTGAACACATATGACAGAATGGGCACATTACACTTATCTGCCAACTCTGTTGCGTTCTATCAATTCGATTTATATTTAACACGCTCCTAAATAGGAAATCAGTTCTGGTCCTGAATGGGCATCTAGCACAATTGAATGATTTTCTCTGTGCAACACGCCTGATCCACCTGATCAACCAAACAGTGCTGGACACCAGCCTAACCAGACCAAAGCTTAACACCACTGCATTGAGGAAAGTGCATGACACAGAAACTGTGTTTTTCACTGTATTGATCAAATGTAGGGAAGGATAAAAAAAATCACAGCAGCTTTGATACAACTTTCTATCAGTTCATCTCATTCTAACACCTGTATAATGTAACACGGTAGTTCAACATTTACTTGATATTTTCACTTGTTTTAAAACTCTGGGGTAAATTCCAGAATAAACACAACCTGTTGCACACTGTGGAAAGAAAGTGCTATTGAAGACAAATTATTTTATTTTAGCTTTAATGACATCTACAGCCTGGTCTATCTGTCTGCCTGTCTGTCTGTGCCACACGTAACATAGTTGTTTGGCATGTATGTTAATGTTTTTGCACACATATTAATGTTACCGTTGTCTATCCATTAATCCATCCACCCATCTATCCATCATTTTTAAGCTATAACCCATGGACAACATAATTAAATTGTTTATGTGTACATGTATATTTTTGCACACATAATAACCTTGCAAGTCTGGGAATGCTTTGGTCAGGCTTCCTTGGGTTTGTGTGTTATTATTATTGTGTTAAATACGTGCAGTCTGAGTATAAAGATCTGTCTCTCTTTTGCCTCACTTGGGCCTTTTTGTCGTTTTAGGAAACTGTGCAACTGTTGGCAATACTGGAGCCAAACCATCTAAGAGAACACGCACCTGTTTTACAGCAGAGCAGCTGAAGGTAGGAGTCACAAACTCCCTATGGACCTTCACGCCCCCACTACCTTCACAGAAGGGTACTTAAGGGGCTCCAAAAAAACGGCTGTCTCTGTAAACAGTCTGGACTGGGGTCAGTGTGGGTCAAATCTTTTGTTCCATCCCATTATTATGACAGCATCTGGGAGCTCATTTGTATTCATCTGCAAAAAGATCAGAATAATCAATATGAACTATTTGGACTTTGCTTTGTTTCATGTTTTACTATGTGACCTGCTCTTCGGCACCACAGCTGACACATGCTATCTTACAGATGGATAGATGGATAGACAGCAAGTTAAAGAGATAGCAAACATACTTGTGATGTAACAGTTCTGAACACAGACCCAAGTCTTTTGTTCAGAATATAAACAAACATACATATATACATACATCTATTCACACATAAATAGATATAATATAATATACAATATACACACACATATACACAAACACACACACACACACATACACACACACATATATAAAACATAAATATTGTTCCACACTTTAGCGTGAACAGTGCTTTTGTTGTGCACTGACCTATCCCCCTGTTCAGAAAACACACATCCTATCTTGTATGTCAGTAATGGTTTGTATATAATCTATCTATGGAGGTCCTCTAGAATTGATACTTGACCACATGTCCTTCAGATGATGCAGGCCCAGTTTGCACTGGACAGCAGCCCAGATGTCCAGGCCCTGCAGACACTAGCAGAACGAACCGGACTGAGCCGAAGGGTCATCCAGGTCAGACAACTCTGGTTTCAGTTTCCCTCGTTACTGTACTTCATTAACAAACATTTTTGTAATGAAAAGGCTGGATCTTCTTTCAGCAAAAAAACTAGACATGTTTGATCTTTGACATTTACTTCTTTAACTTCGCACTGGAGCTACTAGGCTAATGTAGCTAACAGACTATGGAAGCATATGCTCCGCTAATTAGCATCATACAAACTGCAAGCTTAAATCACCACACACCTCCCTTGTCAAGTTATTCAGTAGTTGTTCAGTAATCGCACATAGACTTCCTAATGTGGTTTCTGACACTGCATGAAATGTTAAAAGCTGAAATTTGTGGATCTTTGCCCTGCTGCTTTAACCTGTTTTGTTCGTCACACAGGTCTGGTTCCAGAACTGCAGAGCAAGGCATAAGAAACATGTGGAGCCAGACACTGCCCACCTGAAGCCTGGTCTGGAACAGCTTGTGTGGCCGACTTATCCTTCTACATACACACCATATCTCAATGCCCCACAACCACTTATGCTCAGTCCCCCACACACACCTGTCCTCCACACAGCAGAACTGAGAGGATCAAACTCTTTTTCAGGACCAGAGATGTGTGGAGTAGCCTAAGACCATAGCCAAGTAAAAGTATTGTTACTTCTGTGAAATAAAGACTCAAATTCCATCATTCCAAAAATAACTTGAGGAATAAATTGCATCTCAGAAGGTATATCCCGAGGTGGAACTGTGTCAGGTGTTTTCACAAAATTCAACTGTTACAGCTCAAAAAGCAAACCCTTGGCAAATTTGAATCAGGAACCATCTTTGTGTAGTAACTGAAAAAAGGATGTTTTACTATGTTATGTTTGCTTTGTCTCGGTTGTCTGCCCATGCTTTGAACTGCTCCAGCTTTTACTGTCACACACAGCAGTTCCACTCACCAAACACCTTCAGTATTTACCTGTGTACCCACAAAACTGCATATACACACTGAAAATAGGGTGCTTTAAATTGCAGTTATTATTATTATTATTATTATTATTATTATTATTATTATTATTATTATTATTATTAGTGAAACTTAGCCACATCATTTAAATGAGGATAAAATAGGAGTGAATCAGTTGCACTTGAATAAAGTGTGTTACATTAACACAGTTCTTTCCTGAAGAAATGAAAGACAGAACATTAACATTAAATGTTTGTCATTTTCAACTGAATACATTTCTAACTGGGTTTTTTTTCAGTATTTACCAAACAACTAATTGCGCATGAATTTTAATCACCTCTTGAAGTTGCGCGTCTTAAACAACAAGCTGGGCTTAAATGCTGCTTCTAAACGCAAAACACTTTCATTACAATATTTTCTCTGTTCTGTGGTAAATGTGAACAATGTTTTTAGTTTATTACCACAAGTTTACAACTGTAAGCTCTTTGTGTACATCATGTTTTGTAATGAAATAAAACTCTAAACAGACTGATTAAGACTGCGTGTATTTTATTTGGAGAATGGCTGCGCTTGAAAAAGTGCACTCATATAGTATGAATCATTATTAAAAAAAATAAAATACAATCTTTTATTATTTTTTTGCCCATATTTAAGGTCTCTAGCCCAAAAGACAAAGACATTAAGAATTAAACAAAACAAGAAAGCATCATTTGGTCATTTTCATGGGATGTGGAATTAATGTTTGGTAATCTGGTGTACAAAGTGTCCTTCCATATTCCCTTCATACATAAGTGCACATAGTTACAGACATTGTTTTTCCTCTAAGAAGTAAAACATTCACACAGAAGAGGCTTCCCTTATCATCTCCACTTCTGTGTCGCAGCCTGTGAAATACTGATTTGAGTAAAATAAAAACAGGTTTTCTAGATAGATTCATTTGACAATGCAAGCTATATTCTTTACAATGAGGTCTTCATTACAGATACAAGAATTTACTCTCACAGATGCTATATTCAATGAAAAAGAAAAAAATGGACAATGTAACACACCAGTATTTACTAGACAATTATGTACTCTACATCACTTGTACTGAAAACTATTAGGCTTTAACCATATTAGCATATAAGCAAAAATAACAGGACATTGACTCTTTGTGCCCTTAATAATCAAACATCAAGCTATATCCATGTACATATTTACCCGTTTGGTCCCATAAAAATGTCCAATGCATGCTACCATGGCTTGTGGTAGAGACCTCAAATATTGACACAAAATTATTAAAAGATTGTTTTTGAAGAAAAATAACGTGAGAGCAAATAACTGTTTTATAAAACCCTCAAAATCACTTTTGCTTAGAAATGTTTCACTTTTTTCCAAATCTTGGGCCTTATAGACCATCAACAGATAGGCCACACACAACTGTAATGATGGAGACACACTGGGAACTTTTACAAAACATGGTTTAACATTCAAGATATTCGTGACCAAACATAACTTCCCAGAGGCTATACAAATTAAACAATATCAATGGCTTAAAATATGAGATCCATCCATAGACTCACTCTGTTCATTATGCCCATTTATTATACTTTATATAGACAAAAACTTTGCATTCGAATGTAGACTTTCATATGGAATTGATTCCCTCTTTTGCAGCTATAACAGCTTCTACTCTTCTTGGAAGTGTCTCCTCAAAATGTTGGAGTTTGTGTGGGATTTTGTGCCCATTAATTCTGTCACGGATGTTGGACGAGAAGGTCTGGCTCGCAATCTCCGTTCCAGTTCATCCCAAAGGTGTTGGATGGGGTTGAGATCAGGGCTCCATGCGGGCTCGTCAAGTTCTTCCACACCAAACTCATCCAGCCGTGTCTTTATGGAGCTTGCTTTGTGCACAGAGGCACAGTCATGCAGGAATAGAAAAGGTTCTTCCCTAAACTGTGTCCCCAAAAAGAATGGTGTTGTCCAAAATGTCTTGGTCTCCTGAAGCATTAAGATTAAGCCCTTCATTGGAAGTAAGGGACCCAAATCTGGAATAACAGGTGTGACACAACACTTTTGTCCACAGAGTAAAAATGAAAACACTTTTTTGTAACAGGCCTCGGTTCTGACATCCATTCATTATAAATGCTCATTATATACATGACACCCCATCATTATGTATAAGTTTGAATAAAATGTAAAATGGTGCTGCAACAGCCTCCTCTGACTTGACCTGGAATGATCCCATTCCTTAAAGAAAATAATATGTAATATATAATATAATGTGGTTCAAGATTTCACCTGTCAAGTCTTTCGCTTGTTGACAGGTGTTACTGTACGTCATTCATGGCAGCGGCTGACAGAAAGACTATCCATCATCTAACAAGTTCTGACAAGCTCTGCGTGGTGGAAACACTCCTGTGTTCAAGAGACTGTAGGTCCAGCCAATTACAGACTTAAATCCACAAAATGACAAAGCAAAAAAATCACTGGACAGGACTTAATGAATATGTGTCAACTGTAATTTTCTCAGTATGAAAGACAGAATAAAGGCACCCCCAACCCCCCACCATTCCACAAAGAGATGGAACGTTCATGAGAACAATAATTAATGGTTATTAAATATGACTAGTTTCTTTATAGAATAAAATACAATGCACATAAGTGTGTTTCTGGCTTACCTCGTGGGCAGCTGGAGTGACTAGTATAAATGGATCAGTATCTACAGTATCTAATGGTGTGTATTCAGTATTTAAAATGATTTTTTCAGCAACTACTATTATTTATACTGTAATCCCCCACTTTTCGCAAATGTTACGTTCCAAGATCACCCGTGTATAGTGAAAAAACGTGGTGCTGCCTTTTTTTATTGTGTAAACCCTAAATATGCCTCCAAATATGCTTTCAGAACATTTTAACGTCCAGGGGTTGACATCATTGTTTTGCTGTAATAGTCTAATGACTACCTGAGTACCTAAAGAAAATGTAAAGGTAACTTGGAAGGTTGCCGCACAAAAAATACAAATGAGGGCTAGTTGGAAAGGTCTCCTTGAGATCTACCAAACTATGGATTTTAAAGTGTCTGAGTGCTTTCCCCGCCAAGATATGCAACTTGGAAGGTCACAGAACAAAAGTATTGGGACAACGTGGCGAGGTGAACGGGTCCCCTTGTGTGAAAACAAGAAAAAATATATTTATTTCCACAAAAAAGGAAGGAATAAATATATTTGGAGTTTCCGTTTTATTGTGGGGATTTTTGCGTAAAACTATGAGTTTGGTTCTCAGAAAAAATCAGCGTGTGACTGAAACCGTGACTCCTGATCCACGTAAAACTTGGGGATTACTGTACTGTATTTGTTATGAATTATTCAGTGTCGATTACATTGTTCAGTATTTTCTATTAATTATTCAGTGTCTACGATACATTATTCCATTTTCAACATGAATTTTTCAGTAACTACTATTAATTATTTCATATTTACAATGTATTTAGTATTTAATACATTGTAAATGATTCAGTAGCTTTGATTGTTTGGTATTTACAATAAATTATTCCATATTTACTATAAATTATTCTGTGTCAACGATGAATAGTGTCTGTAATGTATTATTCGTGTCTATAATATATGATTTAATATTTACAATGAACTCTACAGTATCAATGATGACTATGTGTGTAACTATGATTAAATGTGTACTATGAATTTTTCAGTGTACTATGAGTTATTCAGTGTTTACAAGTAATTTAGCATTTAGTATTAATTATTCAGTATTCCTGTGAATTATTCAGTAACTGCAAAAGTTTTGCACAGTAAATGCAATCGTATTGTTCAAAAGCTCATGGAGGATCGATCGGACAAAACTCCTGGTTCTCATCAATATGATTGTAAAGAAGAGTCTGTAGCCAGGTTTAGCAACCACTGGTCCGCGGACCACTGATGGGCCGCAAAGGCTTTTAACTTGGCCGTGAATGTAAAATTGAGACAGGCCGTTGGTCCACAATTGGTTTTTTAATATAATGTAATATGGCCAAGTGATAGATGGATAGATGGGCCTTGATGTTTCTCTATAGCGCACCATTTCACATCAAAACACCCTGAATAATTTTCTCTACATCTCAACCACTGAATGATCCAAAAAAATTGGTGGAAATGACAAACCGTATTTGCACCTTTCCCTCAGTAGAGGGCAGCATGTCTTCTTTTTCTGAGGCAGGAATATCATATGAAAGATTTGAGTTTTTATCTTATGTGGAGGCTCCTAAACTGTGTATACTGTAGGTGGTGTTTTTATGTTTGGAGAGGAACAGGGTCTCTATCCCGGGCTCTGTCTGGAGGGTGGGAGGGACCTGGACTCCGTCCAGGAAGAAATAGATCAGGAACCCAGAGTGGTTCTGCCTTCCTAGTCCTGTCACAGGCAACACTCGGACTGTTACTGGGTTGTGAGGTCTTCACTTCAACTATGCAGGCGACCCAGACCGACGACACACAGATTCTCGGTGGTAGGAACTTCTCTTTCTCTCTTTATTTCTCTTTATTTCAGTTGTGTACTACCGCTGCACACCACGGTCTTTAAAAATAAGGCACTGAGCTATACTGCCCAACTGCATGAACAGGGAGGGGTGTCGAGGGTGGAGACCAGAACACATGCTTAGAAATCAACACCTGGTTGCTACAATGCTACAGATATACATTGCGAGAAAGCTCACAAACTGTTTTATCGGCACGTTTGAGGAATGTCATACTCAAATTTCACTAGAGGAGAAAAAGTACAGAACAGTTCCCCCTTTTCTGGGGTTGGTTCGCTCCATTCCGATTCTGGTTTCAGTTTGAATCACGTTTTTTGCTACACTGTGTGGAGAAAAGTATTGGAACACACCTGTTTTTCAGGGTTTGTGCTAGGCCCCTTAATTCCAGTTAAGTGCAATCTTAATGCTTCTGCATACCAAGACATTTACGGCATTTGGCCGACTCTCTTATCCAATACATTTTGGGGCAACTGCATATTCAAGTCTATGTATTTGAATGCAGTCTCATTAAAGTCACTGTTGGTAAAATGGTCTGGTGTCCCAATACTTTTGTCCATGTAGTGTTTTAGAAGCTGTTGATGGTCTAGTGGCTAGGATTCGAGCTCTCACCGCCGCGGCCCGGGTTCGATTCCCGGTCAGGGAACGAAGCTTTGAACAAATTCCTGCGGGATAAATAAAAAATAAGTTCTCTGATTCTGAAAAGCATTTATATTTACATTTGCGGCATTTATCAGAAGCTTTTATCCAAAGCGACTTCCATTCCCTACCTACAGGGGACAGTCTCTCCCTGGAGCAGCTCGGGGTTAAGGGTCTTGCTCAGGGACCCAGTGGTGGTGCTGAAGGTAGGATTTGAACCCATGACCTCTTGGTCTGGAGGCAAGTATCCTACCAACTGAGCTACCTCCACCCCTAGAGTTTACGCATCGCCTGTGGTGCGATTTTCTTCTCACGCTAACAACAGCTTGGTAAAATCTAATACATTTTATAATTTCAAGATAGTCTGTAATACAGACGAAGAAGACTCAGACACCGAGAACCAGAGTAAGAATCAGAGTAAACCCTTACATGTCTGCTTACAGCCTCACCTTGTAAGATTTTTAGTTTGTCAGGATGCATATGATAATCCCATTACTTTATTGTCTGCTGCTATTTTATTGCATTTATTCTTATTGCATTAACACTAAGCCACTTTCTTAAGTCATTCTGCACTACTGATCTGCTGGTACAGCACAATACATCTTTATACACAGCAGTGCCAGGACTATTTTAAATGGTTTACCAATGAACCAGTTTACCACACAATTGTGAACCATAGTAGCCTGACTAACCCTGCCAAGAGAGTGGTCCACCTTTAAGACACTGCATCACAATTTAATATTCTAAAGCCCTTTATATCCACCCGTGTGGAAATGTATACTCATGACTCCTGGGTAGCAACAAAAATGTAATAAAACACTTAAACTGTTACCCTCCGTCACTACACCAAATTGGGACATTCCACTCATGTCCAAAAAAGTATCCAGACAACAAGTGGTTTCAGTTACATTAAATTAAGGCCATGCCCTGTAGTGGAGGACCAGTTGCCAGCGTATATTTCTTTGTTTAGATACAATTGTTAAATCTGACAGTTATCAGATGAGTTGAACTAGGAGTCTTTTAGCCGGGAAGTCACCAAACCTCTAGGACTAGATCTGGACACCCCTGCATTAAGGTACATGCATTACTGACACAGTCAAGTGCACACACACAGTAAAATCAGAAAAGTAAAGGTATTCTCTGGAGCAATAACCACGCTCAGTGCCAAGCATTGACCAAGCACCACTTATGTCTAAAACATCTGCATGTGGAAATCAGTTTCTCAACACTGATTCTTTTGTGCTTCTGTTATTTGTTTTGGCAGATGTGCAGACCTTGCATAAGGAGGCTTTGAGAAACCGGCTGCTAAACTCAACGCAGGCCAGTTCTCTTTTAGGTGGCCAGTCTATCAAGGAGGTCATTTTAAAAAGATGCTACACCCCCCTCTCCGCCAGTGTAAACGAGCTGTCCTGCCTGGAAGCATCGGATTCGTTAGAGGCTGTGATCTCCCAAGAGTTTGCAGCAGAACGTGGGGCTCGTAAGGTCATGCTATGTGGAGGAGTTGGGATGGGGAAGACGACCGCGGTGGAGCAGCTGATTTGGGACTGGGCCATGGGCATCTGTCTGCAGCACTACACACTTCTACTGCCCTTGTGTGTGAAAACACTTTTCACAAGTCAACAGAGTCTAGAGAACTTGATACTGAGCATGCACCCACACCTCTCTGCTGAGTCTCTTGCACTTGTTCTGCAGAGGTCTCATTCACTGCTCCTGGTGCTGGACGGGCTGGACAGCTTTCAGAATCCTCTTTCTGAATCTCCACCCTCCAGCACTTTGGTGAGTGACACACAGCAGCCAGCAGAGGGTACCGTGCTGTTTAACAGTCTGGTGGAGGGTTCTTTACTGCCTGGAACCTCTGTCCTCCTCACCTGCAGAGAAGCTCTGCCCCTAGAGTCTTTTCAAAGTGTTTCCTTACTAGGCTTCTCCAAGGCCCAGAGAAAAACCTTCTTTAAGCAGTTCTTCAATGACAAGGCCAAAGCAGAGCAGGTTCTCCATCACTGTGAGCAAGCTGTGGGCATGGTCGAGCCATGTGTGTGTCCTGCCTTCTGTTGGACAGTGTGCTGCATGTGTAAGGAACACATGCCAGCGACACTGACTGAACTGTGCTGTGCGGTCACACACACACTGCTTCAGGAGCACAGGATGAATGTGGAGCATGGCAAGACGCTCCTCTGTGGCCTGGGAAAACTCGCACGTCACTGCACTTCTGTAACACACACACGCTGCCTCCCCGCTGATGTCGTCGCCTGCGGCCTGCAGCCCTTTCTGGGCTCCTCTGTCTTTTCAGCCTTCCTGCGGATCAGTGGAGATGGTGTCTCTTCTGATGCCATGTTTTCCTTCCTTTCACCAGTCTTCCAACATTTTTTTTTGGGAACCGCCTTCTACACTGGCCAAGCAGGTAGGGGTTTGCCAGATAGGGCTGCAGCTAGTGGTACTTAGTATAGTTGATAGTATAGCTGATTAACCTATCAATTAACCTCCGGCCATTCCCTGTCAATTTGCTATTCGCCACAGCACCACACAAAATATATTTAAAAAAAAAAACCTAAGCTGTCACCATTCACGTTTAGCTGATGCTTACATTATAAGGAGTGTTTCAGTCCAGACTGAATTCAGAATGAGGCCCAGCACACACTGGATGTTCAGAACAGAGGCACAGTCTTAAAAGCACATGACCAAATTAGCCTGTTTAATTCTAAGGATTAAAGAGAAGTTTGAAATGAATCGTGTGTTTTATGTAAATAAAATTACTATCAAGAGTAAGTGGACTCGTAGGTCTATTTAGAAAATATCAGTGCTCAAGTGGTATTTTCCACAAAGTCAGTTTAGATCTTGCTTTTTCAACCACTGTGGCAGGTACCGCAAAGGCTTTTGATTGGGCCACGAAGCTAAAATCGAGACAGGCCATTGGTCAACAATTGGTTATTTAATATCATCTAATGTGACCATGTGAGCCTTGGCAACATGCTGTGATAGATAGGTGGGGCATGATGTTGAAAAGGTTGAGAACCATTGGTTTAGATGACCTTCAGAAAACACTTCTAGCTTTCCTGGAAGGTTACAGTTCAACTGTAATGTGTTTCATTTTTTTGCATGGATTCAATGCAACTGGTTACTTCATCTACATGATTATTATACACATTTAAATAATAAAATATCAAGATATTTTAATATATTGTAAAATTGGACTTTGTGAATATTGCACAGCTCCACAGTCAGGGCAGGATGAATGCCGTATCCTGGAAGAAGGACCGGATCAGTATTACATGTTCCTGGCTGGGCTTTCGGACCCGGCGCAGCGGAAGTTTCTGGAGGCCTCTGTTGGAGTGTTAAGCAGCGGACGACTCTCGGAGTTCCACCAGTGGCTGATGAACTTAGTCGCAGAGGTGCTGCCCGGCATGCAGAAAGAAAAGCACTGGCATGTTCTCCGTCTTCTTCATCATGCTCGCAGTCCCACACTGATCAGAGAAAGCGTAGGGTCCTGCGCATGGCGGAAGATTGGCTACAAGGGTCTCCAGGGGCTGGACTGCGCAGCGCTGGCGTTTGTAGTGCAATGCCTGGGAGAGATTGATGACCTAAATTTGTACCATAGTGCATTAACAGATGAGCAGGCACAGAAGCTCACACCTGCCCTCCACCTGGCCAGATCCATCAAGTGAGTCCCACTAGAGAGGAACGTTTTGAGAAGAAAGTGGCAGATTTTTGCAGAATAGTTCCATTTCTAGTCTAATAGCAAACTAGTTTCAGGAGCAAGCCTTCTGGGAGAAGGAGTGACTGGATAGCGTAGTCGATATGACCATGGTCTTACAAAGGACTGAGATTTGATTTTTGATTCTCCATCTAGGCGCTATATTGACTGTAAGAGTCCCTGGGCTCCTCTTTTAATGCTGTATTTACTCTACAGTAGAGCACAGTTTTTTCTTGTTTTGCCAACTTACCGGTTGGATTGGTTCAAGGCTGAAGGGAGTTGAGCAAAGTGTGAACTAAACTGATGTTTTGGAGAGACTTAAAAAAAAAACAGTCAAAAAATATCAGTACTTTTAAAAACAGTATAAGATTTGTATAATGATTAAAGTATTGACTGCAGCGTGAAGTTACCCATGTTAGCTCCTTAGAAGGAGAACTGCTCAAATATAAGTAGTGAATTAAGCTTCAAGAATAATGGCTCCATTAACTCAACCGGATTACCACTGAATGAAACTGGATTTTATTTTGCAGGTGGCTTGGCTAGTAATGATTTCAATACCTTTTGTTTATGAAAGGCCAAGCAGTGATTAGAGCCGGAATTTGACTTGCTTTTAATCACATTTTTTTACTTAAGTACTATGTTTATCATTGTCTGTTATTACCCTGTATTTTGTTTCATGATATACATGCTATACATCAGCCAAGTAAACTGTTTAAATTATTTACAGACAGTGCTTTAGTAAATTTGACTTGATTACACCAAAACAAGACTGTTTCATTCTTAATTAGTTTTTTACAGACTGTGCTTTTAACATGTAAACTTTGACCTTTTCAGTTTGCACCAGAGTTGTCTAAGTGTGAGTGTAATGACGCACTTCGCCCAGGCGATGACAGATGGACTAACCGCCAGTCTGAATCTGGCCCACTCCCGCTTGGGGGACGAGGCACTGAAGACCCTTTGTCCTGCCCTGATTCACTCCAACCTGCATACTCTCAAGTAAGACCCTGACAAAGGCTGCCATAATACAACTTCATAACACTATTTGAACACTATTTACATTGTGTGAACGTTTCGTGGTGACTGTACCAATAAAATGGCCTAATGTGATTTGCAGTTAAATATTGTCACAGTAGCATAATCAGCTTTTATTTGTTCACACTTCTGGATGATTCATTATGACAATGATTATATGTTTTTATCCTCGCCTTTAAATAATATACAACTGAATCAGTGTGTTCATTTTAATACAGTCAACATTTTTATTTATTTATAAAAAAAATTTGCAATCTTAATTCTTATAAAATATCATACGTTTTAATTATTTTAATTTAATTTTCAGTCGGTCTGACTCTCACTGTGTTTGTGTTTGTGTTTGTGTGTGCAGCTTGAGGGCTTGTGCTCTGACTCCAGTGTGCAGTGAAGCACTTGGAAAGATGTTGTCTGCCTCCAAGCTGTGTGTGTTGAATCTGGGAGCAAATGACCTGCTGGACCAGGGCCTTATTCAGCTTATCAGTGCGCTAGGGATGTCCACCTGCAGGCTACAGGAGCTCAGGTTTACTCTCTTTCTCACACACACAGATGCAGGTATGCAGGCGCAGGCGCAAGTTCCCTTTTTGATGGGTTTTATTACAAAAATACAGACTCTACACAGAACACAAAAAGGCACGACGGCCTAAAACATGCTGTACATGAACAGCGCAGACAGGATTGACCAGGTAGCGTTAAGGAATGTGTAAGGTTGGACCAGCGCTGAATACACAAATCTTGGAACTTAAATACAAAACATACTCAAGACACAAACCAATCATCTGACACAATCACTTAAAGGAAACAAACACCAGCTGAGACTAATACTAGGACAAGACATAGGGATATAATTTCAAAATAAGAGTCCCACATACAAAACAACAACTATATACATTATAGTATACATTAACAATTAGTTAGCAATACTCTAGCAACCACCTAGCAATATCCTAGCAATACCAGGCTGTTATTTTATCTAAGCAATCGCTCCACATTTTCAATAAGAGCTGCACTTTTTTGGTTTCTACTTGTGAAAATAGCAGGTGCGTAATTTATTGAATACTAAAGACAGAAGAGAAACACTTGGAAAAAATGTGGAAAGCCTTCCAAGAAGAGTGGAAGATGTTATAGCTGCAAGGGGGCAGGGGGACTCCATATTAAAGTCTATGTATCTGATGGCAATTAAAATCCCTGTCGGTGAAATGGCCAGGTGTCCCAATACTTTTGTCCATATAGTGTATGTTATATAATCCAGACAATTATGATGGGTTGAATACTTTTGCCAGCACTTATATTGTTACATTAGAAACACACACACACACACGTCTGGGTGTTCCAAATGAACATATTATTTGTTCCTGTGTGTGTTTGCATTCTGCAGTTTGGAAAAGTGTTCTCTGGGTGTGGCTAGTACTGCTGTGTTGTTGTCAGCCCTGACCTGTTCTCTATCTGGGCTGAAGAAGCTGGATCTAGGCAGGAACGACCTTTCTGAAGACACTCTAGAACTTCTCTTACAAGCACTGCAGAGAGGGCACTGCAGCCTCAACACTCTGATGTAACACGCACATAACGGTCACGTGCACTAAACATGCTACAGTATATATCCCAACCATCACTTTCAGTGTTATTAGTAATCAAGTGATTCACTCATTATTTTCACAATTTAACCATGTTTTAACAAGGCCAAGCAACAAAACGGACAATAACAAACAGGCCATGAAATGATCAAAAATGACAAAATGACACATTTTTGGGAAAAGATGAATACGGACATTTTTACAGACTCATTTAGAAACAGGACTACAAGCGCATGAAAACAATATAGGGCAAGTAAATATAGTAAAGTACAGATATAAGTATACAGTATGAATACAGAAATACATGTCCATCAATCTTTTAGAAACCACAAAGAATTTACATATTCAATAAAAAATATTGAAAAAAAAATTTCATACAGTTTTTTCATACAGTTATGTGTTTCTGCAGATTTTATGATTGTTCTCTGACTGATTCATGCTGCCCAGCTATAGCAGCAGTTCTCCAATCTGATAACTGCTGCCTGACCGAGCTGGAACTGTCTGTTAATGATCTCTGCCAGTCTGGAGGTCTGCTCATATGTGAGGCCCTCAAATCACCCAAGTGTACCCTGGAGAAGCTAGGGTGGGTTTGCATGGTTGTGTGTATGTGTCTTAATAAGTGTTATTTTAGAGATGGACAAATTTGAGATTAATTAAAAAACTACTTAAAATGACAAATTACTCACAAAAACTACTCAAATACAGTAACATTAGTAAATGTAATTTGTTACTTTCCACCTCTGCTTATGGCCCACTTACAAGCTGTGCATGTTTTTTTGTTGCCAAATCATAATTGATCATTACATGACTATTACATCATTACATTACAACCCCTCTTTCTCTTTTACAATTAAAAAGCTTGGGTTTCTTAAAATCTGCTTTGCAACACACTAAAAACTAGTTAGCAATACTTTAGCAACCACCTAGCAATATCCTAGCAATACCAGGCTGTTACTTTAGCTAAGCAATCGCTCCACATTTTCAACAAGGTTTGCACTTTTTTGGTTTCTGGTTGTGAAAATAGCAGGTGCGTAATGTACTGAATATTGAATGGCAGAAGAGAAGCAATTCTAGCATTAGTTAATTCTCCAGTTTCAGATTTATGCATTGTGGTGTACAGTGGCTTGCACAAGTATTCAATCGCCCTTGAAATTGGAACAGAGATTGTGAGCCAGGCCTTCTGATCCAACATCAGTGTCTGACTTCATAAATGCTCAACAGAATGAATGGGCACAAATTCTCACAGAAACACTTGAAAAAAATGTGGAAAACCTTCCAAGAAGAGTGGAAGCCGTTATAACTCCATATTAAAGTCTAAGTATCTGAATGTCCCTGTTGGTGTAATGGTCATGTGTCCCAATACTATTGTCCATATAGTGTATGTTATATAATCCAGACAATTATGATACTGTACAATTAAAGAGAGGTTTTTGCTTTTTTTTCTGAGACATTTCTGAGATATTTGACCTCTAGTTGGCTGTCGTGTACTGTATTGTGTCTCATTCTGAAGGCAGTCAGTACTGCACTCCCGAGGCACTGGTGTTTAAGTTTTGGCCCTGTCAGCAGTAGATCATTCCTTCCCTAGTGGTCTTTACATTCATTTGTGTTTAGGAGTCCAGAAGAGCACAATTAGCTTTGCTCTCCCTAGGTGGGTAAGATGCCCCACATGTATAGAAAATGTGTGCTATGGTCCCTTTCTTTTGGTTTGAGAATTGCTATTTTTCTTTAGTAAACAGTTGTGAATGTTGACCTCGTTTTTGTTTTAGTTTGGAAAGATGTGAGCTGACAGAGGAGGTCTTCAGTGCGTTGAGCAGTGTGTTAGTGTCTGAGACGTCCAGGCTAAAGGAACTGAGCATTGGAATAAACCCAGTCGGGGATGCTGGAGCAAAACACATGTGGAAAGCTCTAAAACACAAGAACTGCAGTCTACAATATCTTGAGTGAGTTTCTCTCTTTTTCTTTCTCTCTCTCACCCACACTCACACACACACACACACACAAACACAGGAGGAATGTAACTTCAGGATTTACAGTGTTGCATGCAATGATTCCACACACTATTCATTGTGTTTGTTGGCTCATGTGTCCAGTCTTGAAATGGTGGGGCTCAGCGACGCCTGTGTAGAAGAGCTGTGTGAAGCTGTTGCCGCCAGCAACTCTTTAGAAACTCTTATTCTGAAGAACAACAACATGACTGATATTTCTATTCCCCGAATGGTCAAACTTGTTCAGGATCGTCCATTAATGAAAGAGTTCAAGTAAGTTCAAGCACTATATTATAGCAGGATATACTTACAACTTTTATGATACATTTATGTCCATTTGCAACAAGAATCGATTTGTTTAACTATTTCACTGAATATACAAATGTGACCGAAAGAAGTCCTCACACAGAAGCTTTATAAGGAATTCACTTTTGCTATTATGTTATTTGTATCAAAAAATGGGCATCGTTTTCTTTAAATTGCATAAATCAATAAATCAGAACATTCCACATTCAATATAATTTAAGTGACACTTTCAAATGCATTTCTACACCTTTAATAATAGAGAAAAACTGAAGCAGCCCTGTGGTTTTTGAGTGGTCTGATTTAGGCTGTTTCTGTTTTTCCAGTCTGCAGTATAATGACTTCAGTGAGGATTTTTTCGAGCTGATGGACAGCTGCCCAAACATACGATACTAACTCACTCTGAGGTCAGACACGAGAAGTCTGCCAGGTCGCATAATGGGTGCCTGTGAATGAGAAACTCAGATTGTTGGCTTGCTCCAAGAAATGTATTACTAATGCCTTATAAACTGTAGAGCACTTATTAAAAATAAAATCTCCCAGTCTTTGCTTAAATTATGGTGTTATGTTTAAAACATGTGCTCGCAACCATGAGTCTATTTATTCCTTCAGAATGTTCACTTAAATGAAATCTCCAAAATATTTTTTTATTTCATTTTTTGCTTAAAAATGTTAGTCCCAAAATCATGTTAGGCCATATTTCTTCATGCTATTGTTGGTTTTTGAATCTAGAGCTCTTTACAAATGTTTATACAGTATATGGACAGTTAAATCACATAATGGCATTTGAATACTGGTCCAAATTGGCTTCATATTAAATCAGACACGATCACATGTCTGGTAGCCTAAAGTGACAAGCAAAGCTGTGGTAGTGGGAAGGTTTCAGGAAGCTGCAAATGCATTAAGTACAGTCAACTCCATAATTATTGGTACATTCAGTATACATGGGTGAATAAAGGATCATGAAATATAAATCTTTGTGGTTCTCAGTACAGAATCTGTATTTCTGGAAGATCCAACCTTGAATCAGTTTTGTATTTTGGCCAAGGGTTAGCTAGATTTCCATTTAAAATCTCCTGGTCCAGCATGCCATGTATCCAACCAAAGTTCTCAGGGCCTTTGAAGGAACTACACAGAGCCTCCACCATTGATAACAGTATGTAGCATTAATGGTTAAACTACATAAAAGATGTTCTTTGATGCCATGTCTAAATTTAGTTTAACAGACCCCAAAATGTCAGTATTTAATGCAAATCTCCAACTATAATCCTTGGAGAAATTTGTCTCTAAACCAGTGAAACAGGAATTCACTATCGAGTACCTGAACACTCAAGTGGACTGTGGCACATATCGTTCTGTTAAAATGTAACAGGTTTTCTTTAATTAATTTACTTCAACAACTTCAACTTCATCATCCCTGGGCCCCTAGCAGCACTCTAGAGTGGCCCACACCAATTAAACAGGTCTTACAGGGAAAAAACTAATACAAGACTAAATGTAGTTTTGAGGGCAGCAGTTAGTGATGTTTTATTATGCATTTATTGGAGCTGGAGCTGCCCACAGCAGGGAGATACTACGTATAGACAACTACCAAAGATGAATATTTAGTTAATTTCCCCAAGCCACTTTAGGAATGTAACATAGTAGGTCAAATATGTTGAAAATCATAGTTCTTTTGACAGCAATTAATTTGATGACTGACAAACCAAGACTGGAGTCTATGTGCTAAAAAGATTATACTTTTCATAATCAATAAACCACATAGTGTATCACTTACTTATGTATGTTTTTCATTTCCGTTTAATTCTTTGTGCTGTTTCGGCATATTATTGCGCCACCAAAGAGATGAGACATGCTTTATTACAATGCCACTGTGTTTCAGTAATACATGAGATCATGACAATCAGAGATGAAAGCAAAAAATATTTATTTCACAGTATTTTTTATATGCACATTCAATGCTGTCTTTTCTTTCTCAAACACCATCACACTTCACAGGCTAAAATTTAGTGTGACCAAATCTTGCTGTTTGGTGTGCACAGTCCTGTGGTCTGGTACCTATATTTAAGGATATGAGCTCACAGTACAGTGACTGCAATGTTCATTTAACTTGTATAATGACAAATTCATTATTAGTACATGAGACACCTCTTATTTGAATGTAATATTTTGTTGACACCCTGATGCCCAACCAAGAAAAGATTTCTAAAGAGAAGAAGTGGTCTTTGTATTCTGTTTAATTAAGAGATGCCTTAATAAGTTACATACACACCACTTACAGTGTAAATACTAGAAGGGGATCAGGGCTCAAACAGTCATATTTTTTGAGTCAGCAAACCATAGAGGGTCCGCAATAAAGGGCAAGGAGTGTTCACTCATCTATTCAAAATATCAGTTTCTCTGAATCTGTGTGTGCAGGCCAACAAAACAAGCACTATTAGTCACAGACCCAAAACAACATTTCTTAGGTAATTCTATTTGACAGTTCTTTTAAGCACAATGGGGGCTTAATTGTGCTGTTTGCTTCTGAGCAGCAGAGACTGGAAAGTTTGTTAGGTATGAACAGTAAATAGATGGAACAGAACACTGGCAATAACTGCAACTGCCTCACATTGCCAAAGTTTATTTGGCAGGAACAATGAATCAGAGTGGAGTCGGAAAAGGAAAGTGAACGATTTTGGCCCAGTAAAGTCTGATCCCTCAAGATTTTAAATCGAGCATGTGTTACCCCCAATAGCCTTAGGTTTAATGATAAAGATCTGACAACTTATTCCGTTCTGTTTCTTTTCATTTTGTTTTTGAAAGGAGTCTTGATAATCTTTAGTTGGAGCACCCATATGCCTCCGTTTGTAAATTTCAAACCTGGAGATCACATCTGGTTTGATCTAGATCCTTGGCAAATCCTCAGTATAATGATGTTTGTTCTCTATTGCTCAGAGCCCATCCTTATATCAAACAGCAGCAAAAAGTACAGCAGTCTATTTCACATTTGCGGTAACAGTCTGCAGACATAATACAGTAGCTTATATTAGGTTACTTTAAATTCAGGTCTAATAGCTGTAATAAGATTTGACTGAAATATGTAACACAAGCACAGTCATATTTCCTAGTTGGATAATTTTCCAAATGAATCCTCTCATGTTCCTGATTTTTTACCCCATGATCCTAGCTGGGTAACTGAGTACAGATGGTTTACAGTTTATTAAATAATTAAGAATCCTTCAGGATGGTTTGATATGAAATGCTCTATTGTAGAGAGACTTCCTAGGCAGAAATCAGCACATTTCTACATCAAATTGTATACTGATACCAGAGACATTTATTCTAGTTTTGATTCTAGCTTCTAGCCTGAACACCATAAAGAAATCTGAGTCAGTACATTTCTCTACAGCCTGCTTCATCAATCCACTCTGAGTGAATTATTTTCATCTTGAAGACTGAATCACGCAAAACTTCAAAAAGTTTGTAAAAGTCTGTAATGTACTTAGAGAACAAGTTGTAAGACACAAACTTTAATAGGACAAAAGTATTGGGACATGCCTGTTTTTCAGGGTTTGGACTGGCCCCCTCACATCCAGTGAAGGACAATCTTAATGTTTCAGCAGACCAAGACATTTTTGACGCCATACTTCCAACTTTGTGGACACAGTTTGGGGAAGAATCTTTTCTATTCCAGCATGACTGCCCTCAACCCCATTCAACATCACTGGGATGAACAGGAACAGAGATTGTGAACCAGGCCTTCTTGTCCAACATCAGTGCCTGACCTCATAAATGCTCGAAAGCAGTGCGCCCCAACCTTTTTTGCACCAGTTTCTTGTAAAACAATATTTTCATGGACCAGTACTAAATACAAAGTGTGTAAAAATACGAAGAAGCTCCCCAATGATGTTTGTTTTTCAAAATAAAAGATCTTTCAGATTCTGATAACCAATAAAATATTTTTTATTCTGTCTTTCTGCGCGGCCCGCTACCAAATAACTCATAGGTTCGCAGCCCAGTGGTTGGACACAGAAACTCCACAATCTTGTGGAAAGCCTTGCAAGAAGAGTGGAAGCTGTTATAGCAGCAAAGGGGGATCAACTCCATATTAAAGCCCTGTTGTAATGGTCAGGCATCCCAATACTTTTAACCATATAGTGTACATATGGTAATTTCTAAAGAAGAATGACTGTTGTTAAAAGAAACAGGACATCTGCACATAGACTTAAAATAAATGGATGAAGGCAAAGTACTTCAGCCATGCATGTCCACACACACACGTACGTATACGGACAAACACCCACAGACGGGGCCATTCTTGAACATTTGACATGTATTCTGAGCAAAAAATAAATAAACTCTCTGGTTATGACTTTTTGACAAATGCTACTGAGAAAAAACCACAAGAAACTACAGGGTCACCTGCAGATTGCTTACACTGCTTATGGCTACAAATGGCCAGGCACTCAGAGATGTGCTGGATGATTCTGTAAGGAGCTGATGAAGTCTGTGACTGGACGACCCTCAAAGCAGATCTCGTACACGGAGATAAAAAGAGGAAACCTGGAAAAAGAGGTAGAGAGAGCGAGCGTTACTTACACAATTTGTTACACAACTTGGTGTGGCGCACACATGTAATGGAAAATAACATTGCTGTTGAAAGAAGTTGCACCTACAGAAGAAGAAAATATGGTTCCTTAATTCTTTTAATGTAAGTTAATGAAAATGTATTCAAGATTACCTCTATTTGTTCTTAATAATTAAATGTTCAAAATGTTCAAAGAGTGAACATTTTATTTATTTTTGATTTACCATGGAAACCTCAGTTGAAGTACAATTGAGGTTTCAATGGTAAACAAAAATATAAATACAATAAAAGGTAAAATAATTGAGCTACAAAGAAGTTTGGAGAGAGTCTCACTTGTTCAGCAGGTTTTTGTGTTTAAGGATAAGATGGACCTCGGCGGCTGTTGCTGGACCCTGCAGCTTCTGACCATTCAGCATCTCTTTCTCCAGCTCTTCTAATGACTGACACACATACACACAAGCTTAAGAAATGTCTTTTATGGATGATTTCCATTGAAACATATTACTTTTTTTTTAAATTTAGCCAAATACAGCTGTTCGCACAGCTACAACTTCAGGAAACCTTAGTTTCCTGCCAATGTGCAGTTTTCCTGCAACTCTTGCAAGTTTGGAACACTGTCACTGTCACATTCTACCAAACGGTCAGTCAAAATAAGTCTGAGCTTCTAGTTAAAAACACGAAGCTGCTGAGCTAGATCATTAAAACTGGGTAGGTTGGGAAAAGCTAAGGTGAATTTGCTAATAAATAAACATCAGGTCTTGAAAAGCCTCATCAAAAATCAAACATCACTCTTTTGAAAAATAAAAAGAGTTTGCTGGAGCATGTAAAAATTAAACCATTAACATTTATTATTTATTTTTATAACTGACATGAGCTTATAACATGAGTCTGCTGTGTGTTTTGCTCAACGACTGTTTCTTAACATTTTGTCTCGGATTTTGTCCGTTTCTGGTGACCTCAGCTGTGATGTCAGAGACTCTTTCACTTGACCCTCCACTCTCTCTCCCCTTAAATTACAGAGACGACTTGACCACATTTGTTTTTAATGATCAGTACTCAGCCCCTGATTAATCAATCAAAAATCTGTATATTAATGTACTTTTTGATGCTGAAACCATTCGAACATTTCAAAAACTGTAGAGAAAGTGGTGCCAGCTATGAAAAAAATTAATATAATATTATAAAAAAATTATTATTATTTAAATCAACAAGAACAGTATCAGCAATCAGACTAAAATGAGTAAGTCTGTTCAGCTGGAAAAGATAAAATGAGTTTTTGGTACATAATCCCATATAAATGACAAAATAGTGAATAATAGTGTAAAAGAGTTTATAATACTGTATGATGTTATAATAGTGGAAAATTGTGTAACTACAAAAGAACGTATTTATGGATGGAGTTTACAATGATCAGCCTTTCCTAAAGGCCTTCAGACCACTTTTGTTCACCTTTCCGGTCTTGGCAAAAGCCTCGGCTACGCGCCGGTTGCGTCCTCCGTAGCAGGTGGTGATGAGGTCAGCCACACCACAGCTCTCCAGAAAAGTTGATGCAGAAACAGGCCCAGCAGAGCAGAAGAAGCGCGCAAAGTCAATCATCTCCATCAGGCCCAGCCTGATAACTGCTGCTTTTGTGTTGTCACCAAAGCCAAGACCATCACAGAACCCAGCACCCACTGCCACAATGTTCTGCAGACATAGAGTATATGAAAATGATTACATTAATGTCACTCACATTTTACCCAGTACTAGGGTACATAAAGTGACGTTTCATGTTCTGCTATGATCAGACAGGGCTACAATAAAATAAAATAACAGATTAAAACTGTTTATTAATGGTGTCTCTGTCCCAGTATTCTAGATCACTGATATATGCAGATAGATCATTAATAACTAGGGCTTTGAAACTCCAAAACTCTAGGAAACCAATCCAGTGTATAACAAAATAAAATTTCATGATTCAAATCAGTTATTTTGGTAAAATTCAGAATTCGGTTTAAATTACATACATGTGATGGAGGAAACTATATGTCCAGTAGTAGAATTTAAGCAATAAAAACATTTACGGCATTTATCAAACGCTTTTATCCAAAGCGACTTCCATTCCCTAACTACAGGGGACAGTCTCCCTGGAGCAACTTAGGGTTAAGGGTCTTGCTCAGGGACCCAGTGGTGGTGCGCTGAAGGTAGGATTCGAACCCATGACCTCTTAGTCTAGAGGCAAGTATCCTACCCATTACACCACCAACACCCCTACAGAAATTGGACCAAAAATATTCTACATGTTTATAATGGATTGTAAAATGTAAAACAATCCCTACCTTTGTACTGCACAGTGCACTGATGCATTTTACACCCCTAGTAAAAATAATAGCCTAAATCTAAACCATTCCATGCAGGCTTTATTTTAAAAAATCAGCATTACAGCGCCCTCTGCTGCATAAATTCATGTCATTGCAGTTCCTACAGCAGAACTACCCTGCAGCTTTGTTAAGAGTTGATGTAAATTCTGCAGCTGACATAACAACTTGCCAATTATCTCCACACTGCACTATATTTCCAAACGTTTGTAGAGACCTGCACATTGTCAGGTATTATTGGGAATTCTGGAAACTCTTGGTCAAAAGTGCAGGTATGGCTGCAATCTCCAGAGAAACAAAAGTGAGAAAATGAGAAGTGAATGAAAGGTCCTCTAACCTTCAGAGCCCCACAGATCTCGACCACATCTGCTTCTTCAACAACAGTGACACGGAAGTTATCTGTCTGCATAAGCTCCTTTAGCAATGCTCCTTGATCCTTATCTTTACAGCCTAATACAGATCCGCACAACAGAAAGGTCGTGTCCAGTTTATAGACAGGTTAGGAGTAGGGTGAGGTTAGTCATTCTTGATACCATTTTTTTAAATTACAAAACAACAAAGCCAACTAATTAAAAAGACTGAACAATGACAAAGTTTCAATTCTTGTAATACCCTAATTCTTATTATGATGCAGAATCTGAAACAGCTCTCCGCACTTTGTATAGCACTTTGCTTAGATTATGAAATATTCTATAATGTATTAAGAAATACATCCAAAAAGTACATTTAAGATTTAGGCAGCATTTTCTGCACTATTTGATAGAAATACCATGGAAGATTTAGCGATATAATCTGACCCACCTAAATCTGACACCCAAACATTTGCAAATGATTTTGTCTATATTGGTTCCTTTTAGGGGCTGATGTTATTTTCACTTAGACCATAAACATAACTTGACTGGAGGTGTTTAAACTTTTGCATAGGACCGCAAGCGGCCTCTGTTTCTGACTCTAAGGGGTGCTGTATTAGAATTAAAAATGTCCATTCTAGTTCGTCATGAAACTGACAGATGCTAATTCAAGTAATGCATTAAATTCATTTTTATCTTTAAATAAAAACTGACCTATCGTCTTAAGATATTAGATGTTATGAGCTGAATTGCATTAATATTTATGCTTCCTCAATGCTGAACTTACCAATGGTGGTCTCACAGAATTTTTCATCTGCCACCTCATTTGCAATGTTAGCACCCATTAGCACACTCATGCCAATACCGAGCTTCTCCCGGATCACTTCTGAGATGAGCTTCAAGCCATCAGGACCCTCATCCACCCCCTACACACACACATATATACATACATATGCATGAGCACAGCCAGAAAAAATCTTTCAGTAATATATGTCAAGAGTGAATATACAAGTCATGTGATCTTATTTCTCCTTTTTACATGCAGACTGCTGAGTGTGTGGAAGATACAACCAGAGCAAATGTGCTGAAACATCTGTGCACGTACACATGTGTTGAGACACATGACAAATCTGAGATGCTCAGCAGAAAGGACAAAAGTGAGACATTCATATTAGAGGCAAACTCTTAATTGAACCCTATAAACATGAAGAGAGCCCACCCTATAAAAGAAACACAGAGAATATGGAACCATTTTACCCTAGAAGACAAAAGTCGTATGCTGCAATAATAGATACATGTGTAAATTTGTGACTTTACAATAAAGCCAGAGGAAAATGGGTCCAACCGACAGGATAAAGAAATTGATTTCGCTTTTTTGAAACAATGTTTCAAGTATATATAATGCATATGTGACATCCTTTATAATACATATGTAATTTTTGTATTATATCATTTTGCATTTTTAATACGCATTAATACATAATTAGAATACATTTGTGGCATGGCTTTATAAGCACTCATGGTAAAGGTCTTTGAGATAAATCAGCTCAATCTCACACTAAAAATCAAATCTTAATGGAAGTCAAGGAAAACTGTCATGTTGTGCAAGTATGGAAGACGCAACTGCGGGATAGACTTCAGAACAAGCAAGCTTTATAAACTCAGACACAGAATGAGCTCAAGAGGTCCAAACGAGAGTCCTTCACAACACATCTGCAGGTTCCAGAACACCTCGGCAGAGCTCCCCTCTGTCTCAGGCTCTCACCTCAAACCTTACTGGCCACCATTGCAAGTAAGCCTAAAAGTATCTAGGGTTACTCGGAAAGGCAGGCAGAGCTGGACTGAAGAGGCATGAGTCCCCGTTCCCTTCGTCCCACATAAACTGGAATAAACTCACACAGACACAACTAGGATAGGAGCTCGGTGGGCGAACGCCCTCTCTCTGGACCGGCTGGCTTTTAAGGCTCGACACAAACAACCAATCACAAAACTATTACTCTAGTTTCAGAGACACTTAACATGAACACGAGACACTTGTCTGTAATCAGGCGTCTAGCAACCCAGCTGCCACACGTGCAGAGCCTCCAGCCTCTACACCCAGGTTGCCCCGGCAGTCCAGACACACCACATGACATCACAAAGATGGAACAAGACATGTACACACTGGAAGTGTGACCGAGCCAGACATGACAAAAACAAAATCCTTCTCAACAATATGTATTTTTTTTATATGAAAACCACTTGCATCTCAGTCATTGCCACCTTAAGAAACTCTTATGAAGAAAACACACTGGTACAGTGAGGAGAATACATAGACAAAAATATCCAAGGATCACAGCTGGAGATTTGCATAAGATGATAGCAATCTGGGGTGACCAAGTCCCTGAAATTACATTAAGATGCCACCGCTGTGCCAAGAAATTACTTGGAAGGTGTGCCAGAAGACAGCCATTTCTTTTTCCTCTAAAACATATGTAAGCACCTGGAGTTTCTTTGATGCTGCATGAACTGGGTTTTGTGAGAAAAAAATAGAGCTTTTTGGGAACACACATAAAAAGAAGATCTGGGCTATTTGGGGCCTGTTTTCCTTGAAAAGCCCCCAGGAGGTTTTTGACATGGCCATCCTAGTCCCCTGACCTAAACCCCACTGAAACCCTGTGCTGTGGAGAGTCCAAAGGGACTGAGGATCCTAGAGGACTAGTCTCAGATTGCTTGCTCTATATTCTCCTCAAGCCATCAAGCCATTGCTTTAATGTTGCCAAAAGGAGATAAGTACTAAACACATGGAATGTTTTCTTAGGCTTAAATTATCTTTCACAAAGACTTTATTACCTTTTTAACATAATAACTATGTCATTATGTAAGTCGCACATGCTTTTCAAGCACCTACATGTTTGCTTGTATGTAAGGCCTCATGTCTTGATGTTGTGCAAAAACAAACCTCTGTTTATGTGTATGTGTGTTTGTGTGTGGGCGCACGTCAGACCTTGATAAGCGACATTCCCTGTGCATCTTGTTTAATTTTTCCCTGAATGGTGTCGCACACTTTGCTGATAAACTGATGCGGGATCACAAAGAGCAAAATATCAGTACTGTTCACAGCCTCAGCAAGATCCGCCACTGCTACCTGAGAGAGAGAGAGAGAGAGAGAGAGAGAGAGAGAGAGAGAGAGCGAGAGAGAGAGAGAGAGAGCGCGTTCACCTCTTGTCCTCCACAGCTGAACTAATGAATATCATTTAATATCATTTAATCATAATTAAATGTCATATTTTTGTTTTATATATTGTTTGTATATTGTCATTGTTTGTCTTCCTTAATGTAGGGATGTCGTTTGAGTGAAAATGAAACAGCCCATTTTGAACATTTCAACCTGTTGCCATTTGACAAAGATGAAAAGTTGACATTTTTCACAACATTAAGTTAGTTTGTAAAAAGAAAGAAGTGATGACAAAGTTCAGAAATTGTCTTGTGATGCACTAGTTTAAATATTATTACATAAATCCATCAGCCTCATTTCTCCTTTAACACATTAAGCCTGTTTGTAGACCTACATCTATTTAACACAAGATTAAGGAGTTGTAGAACTGTGTTAGATAGATGAGTGTTGATAGATCAATAAATATAAGACGACACCTCTGGGGTCTTAATAGACTCAATAGGTGTAATTAGAGTGTACAGCTCACATGGTCCAAGACAGATTAATTACAAATTGAATTGTGGTCATGGCCTTTGTCTTTTATCCAAAACTCACACAAGTACATCATTTTGATATATGCAAGGCAAAGTGCCTGCAATTATGCCTAGGCCTTCATTGCTCATGTGGCATTATCATTGTTAGCAGTTGTAGTGATTAGTAGATTTGTAGTCCAGAATGTCTGTTTAAAGTTTAATTATAGTCATTCAAACAAAGTGTTTGAATCAGTGTAAGAACATGTTGTACACTGATTAGCCACCCATCCTTTGCACTACACTTCGCACTATCCTTTGCACCCAGCTTGATAAAATTAAGTGTTAAGTGTCATTTTATTGTCACCATCAATTGTGTACCTGGGTTTGTCAAATGGACTAATTGCTTCAGCATTCAAAGAGAAAGAGAGATCAACGAGGAATGAAGAACTTAAAACAATTAAGGCAGCACAGAGCTGTAAAGAAGTTGTTCGCCACTACAATCAGCAGAACATCATCAGTGTGATCAGAACACAGCTAAATCCACAATATTTAAATTAATCAACACCTACAGAATTGATACACATCAAGCAAAGATAAACACTTTAAGTGTTCACTAACCAGTTTGACAAGTAACTAGGAACTGTAGTTTAGGAAGTAATTCAGTACTATACAAGTTACACACTGTAAAAGCCAAATATACACTGCAGAAGTTATTTCAAAAATGTAAATATTTATGGGTAAGGTTTGAGTTCATTTAAGCAGTAACATTTAATTAGACACTGCAAGAGTTAATAAAGAGTTAATAAAGAGTTCATCAAAGTTTTGCGCTCTCTTTGAGTTTGATGGGACCAAATCTCTCACCACATTCTCAGGCAGTTTGTGCCCAGGCAGGTATTTGACGTTCTCGTGCTCCGTGTTAATGATTTCAGTGAGTTTGCGGCCATTTACCACCTCCTCAAAAACCCACATGTTAACTGTGGAGTCAAACTTTGGGTTTCGTCCTGCATTCAGCCCGACTATTTTAGCAATGGCAGAACCCCTGAAAGAGAGAGAGAGAGAGTGAGAGAGAGACAGCATTAAGCTTACATTAGGAAATGATATTTTTGACCAATTTTGCCCTTACTAACTGCAATTTACTTCTCACCCCAAGTTTATTTCTGACACTGATCAGTTAACCTATTTGTGGTTAAAACCCGTCCTTCACAGCTGGATGGCTCCAGAACCAGTTATTACTTTATTTATGTACACACAGTCAGTCGAGTTGTTTGTGACTTTATTTGGTTGATATCCAACACCAAGGTCTGTTCACAAGTCACAATGAAGGACAAAATGTCTGACTCATGCTTGTATTGTTATTACACTGAAATAAAATAATGCTTTGAATGTACATAGTTAGAATGTGTATTTTTTTCTCCAGAACAAAACAAACTGAAAGACAGAGGACACATGAACCATTTTTCTCAGTTATATACAACCCTGCAGCCAGCAACGCCATCACGTGTGTTCTGCAGTCTGTATCATATGACATATGACTTTGGCACACATTCCTGAACCCCAAGCTGGGAGTGTAAAGAAACTGGGTTAAGCGAATGTTATAGGTTGACTGACTTGACCATATGCTTTACATGTTTTCCACATCTGTGCACATTACTGGGATGCAGTTGGCAAGCTATAAAGGGTACACACTCATCTGCTGGGTGCTGCAGCGCACTGGGGACACATAATTACATAATGTCAGAGAAGTGAACCTGTGCTCAGTAAGCCAGGCTGGACATACTGGCATGGCATTGTGGACTGCCATTAATGACTCCTAGGATTCCACAAACAAGGGGATCGGCTGAATCTCATAAAGTGCACCACACAGGTCGTTGAATTGGGACTCACACAAACAGCGTGCCATGTCATTAAGAACCATTTGGAGTTTAGCGACTGTTTCTACACAAAAATAGAACAACACACACACGTCTAATATAGATGCTGTCTGAAATTCCATATTGAAATTTAGCTCTTTACGTAATAGAAGAACCCATTTTAGCCCAAATCCTGAGTGTATAGCGAGCAATACAATATAATAACCTGGCATCTAAAAAGAAGGTCGGTCATACACATTAGTAGAAGAATGAAAAACGGTTTTTCGTAGTTTTACCAGTTTCCAGAGCCAACGATGCAGACTTTCTTCAGCGTTGCCATGACGAAACTTCAGGCTTCTTTGTCCTGGCAAACTTTTGCTACTTCTTATTTGAAGCCACGCCCTCTGCGGCTATTGGCCAATCAGAGGGCGGCCCGGCCTCGCTCCTATTGACTGGCAGCATATCTGGAAGTGAAAGTCATAAAATGTCCTCAACTCCTATTAACTCACAGCTTAGTACAGTTTTAATGTGTGAAAATGCGTCTTTTCACTTTTTACATGTCTATTCGTGAGAATTGCACGCTTCTCTGTGCTGTGAACTTTCCCCTCACTTGGCCAACGAGCTTAATGCGTCCCATTCAAAGCTTCAGCTTTGCTCCTCAAGAAGGGGATATATAAAAACAAAGAAGGCCTTATGACTGGGGAACTATGAACCATTTTTGAGCTGGTTGTGGCTTAGTTAGGAGGGAGAGGAAGAAACAGAAAGATAAGAGAATACATGTGGAATATGAATGAAAAAAATACCCAAAATGCAAATTCATGACACTTAGAGATCTTGGGATATTGGGACCTTTTTTCAGGGTTTGGGCTAGGCCCCTTACTTCCAGTGAAGGGTGATCTTAATGCTTCAGCATACCAAGACATTCAGGACCACAGCATGCTTCCAACTTTGTGGATGTAGTTTAGGGAAGACCCTTTTCTATTTCAGCATGACCGTGCCCCAATGCACAGAACAAGACATGGTTGAATGAATTTTTCTCATCTAACTTATTGCATCTAGCAATTTATTCCTTTCTATTATTTGCCGTACATTCAGGACTGAAAGACTGAAGGTCCTTTAGAGTGAAGGGTGAGCTGGGTGGGGCAGAGTTCCTGGGAGGACTTTTGTGTTTTTATGAGAAACAAATGGCTGTTTAATCTCTGAGACAGAGATCCTGGGTGATTATGTGGTGTTGTGTCTGGCTGCTTTTCTGTCTCGTTTTTCATTTAAATGCTAATAAAATGGATTGTTGACATGCATTAAGGCACTCACCTTTGATTAGATGCACTCCGGGGGGTGTGGGAGTACACACATTCCTTACCCAAATAAAAGTGTAAAACACATATTTGAAGAGCAATGTCAGTCTCTTTAGTAAAGATTCCAAAGTGTTAACTTAGTATTAATTAGTGTAGGACAATTTATCACAGATGCACCAGGATAAACGTAAAAAAAGATATATCCAATAAATCTGGAATCGAGTCCTCAGATAAGATCAGCATTGATGATTCCATCATAAGAAAGAAAATGGGCCAAAACAGTTTCCAAGGGAGAGCTGCACAATTCATAACATCATTCCAAACACGGTGGTGGTAGAGTTATTGAATGGGAATGTTGTGCTGTTTCAGGGTGTGGATAAAACAGAAAACCCTGATCCAAAGCTCAAGAGAAACTGGGTTATGTAGCAAGACAAAGAGGAATTCCGCCTTTGAATGATAAAATAAACCAACATCTGGGTCAAAATGAAATAAAATTAAGGTTTTGGACTAGCCCAGTCAAAGCCTCGAGTTGAACTCCATTAAGATGCTGGGGGCAGGACCTTACATTATTAAAGCAGTTCTGGCAGGAACTGGGTGTTCTTTTCAGAACTTAGGGTTGGGGGTTGTTGCACCATGAAATTTGAGTGAAAAGTGATCTATAGAAATTGGTGTTCTACTTCAGATGTCCAACACCTAAATTAAGATAGCTGAACAGAAATACTAGACATCCCACATTTCCAACCCACCCCCCCACCCCAATTGCTTTGAAACTTGGGTAGGTTGGGGAACATGTCTCACATGAAACCACCCCCCCACACACACCCAAACAGATCTGCTACAGTTTCTCCTTTTGTCTGAACCAGTTTTCTGTTCGGCCTTCTGCTGGTGTGCAAAGCCACACCTGGACACTCCAGAGATTTTATAGATTAGTCGACCCCTCCCAACATCTGTCATGATTAGTAATGAGCCCCTGTATAATTCCGCCTTACACTTCTGCTAAACCTCTTTCTCACCTTGTCCTCGTCAGGTGAATTATGGTGATCTGGGACATGTATTTTGGGAGATGTATATTCTTGTATTTTGGCCTTCAGATACCCCATCTTCCAAATGCTCTAAATGAATACAATGCATGGTATGTCCAAAACTATTCATACCTTTCCAATAAATGAGTTCTGCTGCTTTAAGGTGAACCAATTGCTGACACTGGAGTTTAGTTGCAAAGTTATACAGCTTGTATACTCTACATATAAACATGTCTAACAATGGGATTCCCTTAAGCAGTCACCCATGGTTACCATGTCCAGTGCCAAGCATAGACTACAGTTAGCTGACTGATGAGGTGTATACACTATTATCGTGTATCATGTCTTAGATACCATAACGAGGCAAAATAAAGGGTGGCTGATCAGAATATAGGCTGATGGGTGTACTGGTGGCTTAGTGGTTAGAGAGTTGCCTCTATGATCAGAAGGTTGTGGGTTTGAATCCTAGGACTGCTAGCGGCACCTCTGAGGATCTCTCGGGCAAGCTACCCTCCCCACACACTGCTCCCCGGGTGCTGTGCTTCTGGCTGCCTGCTGCTTCGCTTGGTGAATGGGTTAAATACAGAGAAAGATTTTCTGTCTGTTCACGCTGTGGTCTGTTCACGTATGACAAATGGACTGCTTTGTCTTATATAAACCTCTTATTGACTAACTGCAATTTACTTCTCACCCCAAGTTTATTTCTGACACTGATCAGTTAACCTATTTGTGGTTAAAACCTGTCCTTGACAGCTGGATGGCTCCAGAACCAGTTATTACTTTATTTATGTACACACAGTCAGTCGAGTTGTTTGTGACTTTATTTGGCTGATGTCCAACACCAAGGTCTGTTCACAAGTCACAATGAAGGACAAAATGTCTGACTCATGCTTGTATTGTTATCACACTGAAATAAAATAATGCTTTGAATGTACATAGTTAGAATGTGTATTTTTTCTCCAGAACAAAACAAACTGAAAGACAGAGGACACATGGACCATTTTTCTCAGTTATATACAACCCTGCAGCCAGCAACACCATCACGTGTGTTCTGCAGTCTGTATCATATGACATATGACTTTGGCACACATTCCTGAACCCCAAGCTGGGAGTGTAAAGAAACTGGGTTAAGCGAATGTTATAGGTTGACTGACTTGACCATATGCTTTACATGTTTTCCACATCTGTGCACATTACTGGGATGCAGTTGGCAAGCTATAAGGTTGTGGGTTTGAATCCTAGGACTGCTAGCGGCACCTCTGAGGATCTCTCGGGCAAGCTTCCCTCCCCACACACTGCTCCCCGGGTGCTGTGCTTCTGGCTGCCTGCTGCTTCGCTTGGTGAATGGGTTAAATACAGAGAAAGATTTTCTGTCTGTTCACGCTGTGGTCTGTTCACGTATGACAAATGGACTGCTTTGTCTTATATAAACCTCTTATTGAAGCTTCAATTATTGATTACCATTGCAATGCTTTCATTATATTTAATGTAATAACAGGCAAATAAAAGTAACTTCTCTTTTATTTTATGGGCAGTGAGTTTTTTTGTGTACAGCATGAAACTTTCTGAAACCATGCTATGCTAATCATTCTGACCCCCCTGTAGACTGTAGACAGAGGGGCAGCTGGTGGCCTAGTAGTTAAGAGTTTGCCCAGAGATCAGAAGGTCATGGGTTCAAGTCTCAGGACTGCTAGTGGCACAACTAAGGTACCCTTGAGCAAGGCACCCTCTCCACACACTGCCCCCCTGGGCACCCCTTATTGGTGGCATGCCACTGATTTACTTGGTAAATAGGTTAAATACAGAGAAATAATTTCATATTGTTCACATTGTGCGCTGTGGTGTGTTCACGCGTGACTATAAGGGACCACTTTACTTTTTACTTTAAAATCTACATACACTGTAGATTCATACAGGATAAAACACTACAATTACTGTCAGACTGTAAAAAATACACAAACTGGGGATTTCTACTGGCTTAAAATCATAGATTCTAATCTCTGCTTTGTAAACTGTTCTACAAACAAAACTAAACTGAACAGAACTCCACTCAAACTTTTCTGATTCTGATTCCGAACACATTTTGTGGGTCTTTGATTAAAAGTGTGCAAAAAACCTAATTTGATACATTTATTCATAAAAAAAACCCACACAGAATACAGTCACATGATACGCATCAAGTCATTACAGATACTGATCAGGATAATAACAGGAGCAAACTCTTGGTTACCAAAGCTGCTGTACATTTCTGTAGTTCTCTTGTGATTTGATAATCATTCAAATTTTAAAACTGAACACAAATATATCAATATTCCACCACCTGGTTGATAAAGAATAGTATTGCACAAATCATCACCACAACCAACTAAGAAGTAAGATGCAAAAAAACACCATAAATCATACTAAACTATAAAGATGATGAAACATGGAGCCTGGCCTATATGCAGGCGTTTGGCACAATAAGCAAATCTATTAGGTTTTGGTGTGGCTTGGCATTAAGCTATGAAAATAATCAAATCTCTCTTTGTCGCTTAAAAAAATCATCTGCCCTGCACAGATCACAAATTTACTGACACACACACATACCACGAATATACACACATGCATAGACGAAACTGCATGCGTACCGCTGCACACGGAAATGCACATGAACGCTGGCATCCCTGCACACATACTTAAATGCATACATACATACATACACACATACATACCTGCACACCCACACTCCTGCTCCCACACATATACATGCATTATCACTCTTGCAACATGCCAATGTACAAATATATCATTTCATACATAAGGCAAGCACTCTCATGCAAAGCCACTGGGCAAATCTCCAGTTCGCTGTTACTCTTTGATCAGGAATGGAATGATGACATCATAAAGCAGCCCACGGCAGAGCATTCAGTGTATGTGTGTGTGTGTGAGTATGTGCGTGTGTGTTTGTGTGTGTGTGCGTGTGTGTTTGTGTGTATGTGTGTGTGCGTATGCGTGCATTATACTTTTTCCCACCACACCACTGTGGGCAACTGAAAGAAGCATGCAGCTTCATAGCCCAGCTTGTGCATTATCAGCTTTTTAAAGCCAGATTCATTTAAGTCTTCAAAAAAGGAATGCTTTGGAATTTTTGAGTCTAACCTCTTTATGCTGTATCATACACTTGATTGCCATGGATATTAATTTGAATACGTGTCCCTGAACATTGAAAATAACAGATACTCAATGCCTTAAGACTCAATGGGCACTTGCTGACTTCCACTTGAAATCTGTGACACAAATTCTACAATACAGGTGTTAAGATAAGACAAAAGACATTGACGTACCAAAGCTGTTCACCCAAGTGTTATCCGAATTATGAAAACAGATTCTTTTTTTGTGGTTTCCATGGCGATCAGGTCTGTGAAAACCCCACCCAGACACCTTTGCTGATAATACATTTCCACAAAACTTCTCACATCCATGAAATAACCAATTATACAGATTTATAGCACACAATATACAGATTTACAGCGTGCACAATGTTCCACTTAATTTAGCCTTAGTCGGTTGACAGGTTTGGTGTCCAAATTTAGCTGCAGCTACAAGGGCTGACAAACACTAGAAGTCAATAATCACCCAAATGGTTTAAGTAAAAATACATCATCGGAATGTCACCCATATAACCCAGTAAAACTACATCCTACATTCATTAAGCACCTCAAGCTTGTTAAAGTGGTTTAGGATGCTGAATGATTTACAGTGAGGGATGAAATGTTACCACTACAGGTTGCTACTTTAGACAGCAACACAGTTGTAATTCACAAAGCAGTCATTTTCCTTTGCACTTAGACAGTCAATCTCACAAAAACTGATTCTAGATGAAACAGGCTGCCCTCAGCATTCAGCTACATGGTGGAAGTTTTGCTCGTTTTTGTAGCTCACAGTGAGTCATACTCTGTCCTAAAGCAAGATGACAAGTCTGTACCACCTTAATAAAGAGCTGGATGCAGTTTCAGCAAGGTAAGATAAGACGTATTTATAGAAAAGATTTGGGTGATTATTGATTATTATTATTATTATTATGATCATTATTTCTTTAATTTACAATAAACTATGATAGAAGATTTCCAAGGGAGGAGAAGTGCTAGAGCATCCCTTTAATAAACCACTACACTGTTAGAATGGGTGCATTACAAGTGGTGGCTGTTTATGTTACTAGTTTTCTGTAGATATTCTAGAGCTCTAGACAGTATCTGTCACCTTCACAGCACTCTGACACACATTTTAACTTGTTGAGAATGTCTCTCAGACCCTAGTGATTATGCACACTGGGTTGGCATTTTCAGCCACTGCACATCCATCTTAAGACAAGACATAAAACACAAAAGAACAAAAAGAAAATTCTGAAGTTTTTCTCTCCAAACCTTGCTTTTCCATTGCATAACTCAGAATGCTAGCCGCAGAATTTTCTATGAACCCCACTTCCAACTTAGTTTTGGGATGCCTTTCAAGGCAAAGTCCAAATCACTTACTAGAAAGTTGTATGACTGAAAGACATGATCATTTTCCCATCTCTGTGTTTACAAAAACGTATGTTTTATATATACGAGGGTTTAAATGATTCTAGAACAATCTGTACAACTCTAGGATGTGTCTCCATGGAGATGACGTACACAGGCAGCTCTGTTTCTCGACGACGGCAGCAGTCTTGGTGGAGATTCCAGGAAAGACGCAGATACACTGCAGCACAGACGGATGTCGGATCAACGTCTCTAATGAAAGTTGCTGACGTGACATTTGACATCGTCAAGCCCCAGTACTGTGCCGTGATCAGCAGTGTTGTTCTGATTCTTCTTATCTGAACAGCGACACAGCTTGTATTTTGCCACCTTATCGCCGGCAGAGGGATAACAGAACAAGGGAGAGAAAATTAGTGAGACCAGTCGTCACTGTCTGTCCAGAAAGCATAAACTGACACTTTGTTCCCAGATGTGTGGCTAACTTTGACAACCCTGCATGCCTAAGGCACCTGTCGTCCACGGCCCATTCTGCACTTCACTGGCTGAATCGGCTCACAAATGTTAATCTGTCCACACATGTTGATGCTTATATATATCTTACACACAATAGTTAACCATGAAGATATGACATTCAAAATAATTATCGTTTTGCTATTTTATTTCATTTGGTTAAATAAAATGTTTGCCAGCATTTTACAAAGCTTATCCAACCCTGCAAGCAATAAAAGGACCATGAATAACAGCAGAGATAGGCTTAAGGGGCTTAAGCCACAAATGTCTCAAGCAAAGCCCCAAATCTTTTTACACCTTTGGTTAACTGCCATGTTATAGTGCATGTCTTTTTATCCTCATACAGCTCCAGAAAAAAAAAACACCACTGCAAATATGTTCAGTTTCTCAGGTTTTATCTTGTTTGGGTGCAAGTATTGATCTGAACAGCTTTGTCTAATTTCTCTTAATTTCCAAATAAAAGTATTGTTCTTTAAAGCATAATTTTAAAGGAAATAATGGTACATCAGAAATTATGCAGTGAAAACAAATCTATTATTCACTCATAAACAAAAGGGCAATAAATACCTTTGACATACTTCTAGTAGTGTTTTCCCATTCAACTGGTCACACTGAAGACGCGAAAATTGATTAGACACTGGTATGGAATGGTTGTCATAGAGATGCTGATTTAAAAATAAATTGCAGTGGTCTCTTATTATTTTCCAGCGCGGTATATCACCTATTTGCTTCCTAGGATTATATTTCTGAATGTTATAAGTAAGCAAAAAAGAAAAAGGAAAAAAAACACCAGAAAGCATCAAAACGTTGACTGTGACCAAATACTTAAACAAACATCCCTTTTACTATTTTCTTGATTTTGCCTGTTAAATAACCCACAGTCACACAAACTCTGTTGCCAGAGTGGATTTGCAGCTACCAGACCACTACCAGGCACCACTGATACAGGAAAGCAAGTTTTGTTTAGTGTTCAGTCACAAAAACAGTGCTTCAGACCTAGATTTTGTAGAATTCTAATTCCGGTTAAAATGACTTTACAGCTATTCGCAAAGGAAAATACATATATAATATTTGCAATATTCCTATACAAATTCATTATAGTTTATAGTTTCATTATAGTGTATAGTTTATTAAACTATATTAATAGTTGGACTTCAATCAGGTTCTTAACAAAACCTTGTAGAGACATCTGGAGTATTATGTAGTTATTTTACATTATTTTATAAATGTTATATATTTATATATATTTATATATTCAGTGTTAAAACAAATCTTTAATGATTTGCATTGGAGTGAAAGCTTGCCATGTCACAAAAGTCAAAAAAGGGGAGGAAGAACATGATGCAGCAGAACCACAGCTTTACCAGGACAAAAGCACAAACAAGTTAAAAAGCGACAGGAAGAGCAGAGAGAAACAGAAACATGAGACATGTAACGAAAGAAGTGAGTACTAAATCAAATAAGGGAGCCAAAAGGAAATGCAAGTGTTGTCCACATGTAGAATGTGTTTTATTTTTCAGGATGTACAAAGAAAGTCTGCACACTGTCAGGAGTGTCTGGAGCGGCCAGTTAATATAATTTGTGGCCAGGTGTGCTCATTTTTTCATTATTACGCATTCTAATTAGAGATAAAGTATGCTGGTAATTTGCATAACATTATGGAAGTCTCATAATACGGGATAATTGGGTCGTTGCTGGCAGCAACATGGAGCTTAAGCCTTGGAGGTCCACGGACCAGAGGAGAGCACGTTTGTGGGCGGAGCATCGATAAGCAATAGAGTTGCAGCTGGACAGCATTTTATCTGATAAACCTCCCACAGTTTTGATAGTATAATTGGATTTCCCTTTTCCCTCAAATAAAGATTCCAAAGGAATCAGCTAGCCCTCCTTCATTATCAAGAAAACAAATATTTACTAAAACAAATGACAAAATACATCTTTAGAATGTCGTGTGCTACCTGAATCAAAGATGTTTGTAATTAAATGAGTTTGACATTTTTACTGGATGGTTAAGTGGCAATTCTGTCTAATAAGCTTGTTGGATGCAATCTTTTGTAATTGCAAGGTTTTCCTCTGGTAAACTATATATAAAAGAATATCTCTGGTATCTTGTGAATTCATTTTAACCAGAAAAATCTTCACTACAATATTTACTTGCATACGAAATATGTAAGCAGGAGTATGTGAGGTATATATTAATGAATGCTACAAACATTCATATCTAGAACTGAAGCACTATTTTTGGATTCAAATACTTGTGAATAGCAAAAAAATATTATTTTCTGTTATATATCTCAGGTAAACCAATTGTGACAGAGAGTCATCACTATAAGGAGTTTAAATTGACCTCTATTATCGGACAGAGTGCTTTCAGATCTTATTAACATACCTCATACAGATAGTCAAAAAGCTCCAGAATGGTGAGGATGCTGGCTCCAATGAAGAGTCCCATCTGTCCTCCAATATCACCTGGAATCACACACACACACACACACACACACACACACACACACACACACACACACACACACACACACACACACACACA